>JAPYYX010000249.1:0-107440 GCA_030522605.1 Cremastinae sp. B BG-2022a
ACCTGGAGAAAGGAAGCGCACCGAGCCGTACAGTGCTGCCGATACGATCGGGGCGCGCGCAGGAAAATCACGAACTAACTTCCGAGTCCGAGAAATATAACGGATTTTTTTGCACGTACATCCAAATGAGAATGAAAAAAAAATTCTGAACTTGCGAAAAGCTTGACTCTATTCTTCGAAAAATATAACATTTTTCACTTGCAGCGTACATTAGCTTATGATTATATCCGGTAAAAAGTGTTGATGGCATAGTAAGAATATTTTATCTGAAAAAAATTCGATGAATTTAATCAAAACCATAAATTTAATTTCATATGCATAATTTCTCATATGAAAACAAAACGATTTTTTTCTACGTCATTCTTACATCAAAATAAAAAAAAAAGATACTTTCTGTTCCAGATTGATAAAGTATTATTAGCAACCATGAAATATTTACTATAGAAACGAAATTTCATCAACAAGATCTAGTATTTCCTTTTAATACCTATAAATTACATACTCTTAATTATACGATGAAGATCTCAAGAGATTTGAATATATTCATTAAATTTCCATACAAAGTTCTCAAAATTATATGTATCTTACGCTTGTGTAACTTTGAATATAGATCTGAGTCTTTAATGAGAACCAATCCCGAAGAATTCTCTAAAAAAAATTATAAATTAAAAAAAAAATCGTAAAAATTTGCGACTTATATCGTGTTTTTATTAATTCAGTATATTTATATTACACAAAGATGTATGCTTAATCGTATTATTGTATCGATTTCGAATTACAATCCATTGATATTTTCGATTATCTCACATAATTAAATAGACAAAGAAACTGATATTTTCCTAATAACGAATATTAACAATTAAACCAGGTCACAAAAAATGCATTAAATCCTAATAAATGGTCTCTCGACGATAGGAGTCTGTTTTTATTTATGATCGCAAAGTAGATCAGAAAAATCGATATCCTTCTGATCCAAACGGAAAAATAAACGAAAATAGTTGAAAAATGACAATTAACGAGATTGACATTTTTATTCCACAGTAAAAATGTTCAACCGATTTTGTCCCACTTTTTTCCTCCCTTCGTATAGTTGGCTATTCTTTTTCTCATAATTTCCTTCCCCCCTCCCTCTACCCTCGTTACATATTTTTAGTTCTAGAGGTACGCCAAAAATCTTCCTCGACAGTTCCATAATATTTTACAGATTTCTATGCATCTTTTTTTATCATTATCTTCATTTTTATATTTTATACAAATTACTTAGGCTCTCTTTTCATTATAATCCGATTTTGTCCTCGGTTCTTCATTAAAACGACGTTTGTTTTTCTTTTTTTGGCGCCGTAGACTACACCTTGGCAAATTTACAAACAAAAAGAGAAAAAAAGCAAATTTTTTCATTCACTCGTGATTTTTTTTTTCTCGTGATTTTCATTATATTTCTCCTTTTTCATACGTTTCTTTTATTGTACAGTACAGTACAGATTTTTCCCATATGCATCTCTCGCTCTCGGGTTTCCTCTCTCTCAACTGGACGCGAAAGAAAAATGTCGAGAAAACTCGACACTCGTGAATCTCGAAATAAAACGCGAAAGGAAAATAAAATAAAACCGATAAAGTTTTTAAAAAATCGAAAGAAATTGTTGGCAGAATTGAGGATATTTGTCAAGTTGCAAAACTCGATTCTCGTCATACACTCACACATACGCACAATGGAAGAATCCTTTCACCAGTTGCCATGCTTTTCTTTTTTTTTTCTTTCGATATTTTTCTCGCTGTTTTCCACCTTCCTTTCTTCTCGCTCCGTATCACAATTAATAATAAATTTCTTTTTTACAGTGAATTAAATTACAAGTTTTTGCGCCCATCATACACTCGTTGATTCATTCCTTTTTTAACTCATACGTGATAGAATTTAGTGTTTTACGATTCACATTTTCTTCAATCACTTTTACTCGATTCGTACAAGACCGTAGATTATAAGCGTTTTCGGGCTCGATTTTTAATCTGCATTTTCAAAAAAAAAAGAGAAAAGTTTCTTAAAAAAACTTCGCGAAGTTCTCTCGCTTGAAAAAAAAAATGAAGAAAATGAAATTTCTACAACCTTCGATCGTTTCGGAACGTCGAAATCTTTCTTCGTGTCATTACTATTATTATTACAATAATTATTATGCATTCTGAATGAAAATGGCTTAGAATTTTTTCTCTTTTATACAACGTTCTGTCATTTTCTAAACTTATCCCTTACTGTGCATTCTATTTACATTTTTTTTTGCATTTTCCTCTTTTCATGATATTTTCGTTTGTCGCACGCTAAAGGCTAATATTGAAAAACTATCGACCATTTAAATTGGCGCTCACTTTTCTCTCTTCATTTATCAATTTATCACGCAATTTTTCACAAATTCTCTTTACACTCGTTCACAAAAAGGGCTTTTGAATGCTTAAAGTATTTTATACGTACATATTTATATATGTATCTCAGTGTGTTTTTTGTATATATAGATTTTATATATATAGATTTTGTGTTTTTTTATTTCTTCGTTTATCTACCGCAATTAATGTTATTTACATTAAACGATTCTATATTTATATTATTTTTATACAAAGCTTTCCAATTTTTTTTTATACCTTGTTTCACGTTTTTTTTCTTTCGTTTGTTTCGTTCTTTAATTATTTTTGTTCCACCGATACACCAACAAAAAAGGAGGCTCACCGAAGTTGTTTTCTATGATTTTTACTTCTTGAAATTGGTTCTTCGGAATTTTGACAAACATTTTTTTTCCAATTTCTTCACGTGTTAATTTTCTGACAGAAACGAGAACGACAATTGTGTAGTATGTGTAGTAATTAATGAATAATTAATGATAATTAACAACAACAGTAATCATATAAATCAATGATCTTTTGTCTTCGTTAAATTGTAATGAGTATAATAATAAGTTCGTGATTCGATCGGTAAGTTCACACACGCTCGGTTTTTTTTTCAACTCCATCAATGACTGATTCTGTTCTTTTTTTAAATTCATTAGAATACTAATCTTCACTCCTTCGTGCTTTTAAGTATAAATTCGAACGACATTCTTCAACTAAAACTTGAAAAACTATCAAAAACGGAAAAAGTACCGTGAAAAAAGAGAAGTGTAAAGTGATTGAATTGTGAAAAATAAGAGTTTTCGAATTATAAATAGTTTATAGAATTTTAAGGAATAGACGAAAATGACTCTGAGTTTTCAAAGCTAAGAGACTCACAAAATGACGTGAGCTTTTTTTTCCTCGCTATTCATTCGCCTTTCGCTATGAAGCAAATTCACAAAAGTGATGTCCATGCATAAAAAAGCATTTTCCATACACATCATTCGATAAAAATACGATAAAGCTCGGTTTCAAACGAGAAAAAATTGTTTTTATTTTCCGAAGTCAATTAAAGAAAAATAAATAATGAGGCGCAGAAGCAACCTTCGATGGAGATGACTTCATTTTAAATACATAATCTTCACGTGATTGTTCAAAATCTTTTTTCTCTCCTTCTTTCTGCTTTTTTTTTCATTAATCTACGTGTGACATTTGATTGGAAAAAACCTGTATTTCATTTTCAAGTATTAAATCGAAAAAGGCCACCGTCGCAAGGCCACAGGCCAAGAAAGTCAGTAAATCCAATCAACGGATAGCTCATAAGAGAGTTCAATGTTTTTACTTTTTTACTTTTTATACTCATTTTTTTTAATTCTCTGTCTTTTGTCAACTCTAACTACTTTTCGAATTTTTTCGAATTGCTGTTCTCTCTTTCGGTCCTCTCGCGAGTTCAACTCGCGATCGACCAATTTCGGTCAAACCCGAAGACTTCATGTCTCTTGTTCTCTTTTTTACAATTTTCTACATAAATTTCATTCTGGTTATCAAGACGTTCTTTTACATGTGAGTTTATCAAGCTTCGTTGAAATATTTAAGTTTTCAGGTTAATTTCGATCTGAAACTATAATGAAAAAAGGTGCAATCTGGCCAAGTCTTTTGAATTACGATCCTACGCGTAATTCCAGTTTCGTCGGTTTGTTCCATATCGACGAAAATTTATAACGAAAACGTTTGAATTTCGACCCCCGTGAATAGCTTCCGTTCAACTGTCTCGCTCTTCCTTCGCGACTCCTCGTTCTGCATCGTCCGGGGCGATTACCTCGCGCTTTTCTGGCATTTTCTCCACACTCGCGGACTCGTTGCCACGTTCTCACGTAACTCGATGCAAATTGCACTTGGGTATGAACTGTTTTGTATCGAGTAGCCAGCCTTTCGTAAGCGCACAAGGATAATGGGTCACGGATTTGCAGCCACGCTTTACGCAACCGATATTCGCACCGGTCAGACCGCAAGATTCGCAAACCGATTTTGTCGAGTCCCAAACAGCTTCCTGAAGTCCGGTCACCCTGCCACCTTTGTAGAAAAAAATCATTGAATAATTTCACATAGAGCGCTCTCATAAATCTTTGAATTCGTTAATTTTCAGAATTAGGAAGTTTCATGTGTTCATTTTGAATAAGAGCCTTTACATAAATATGCACGATGTGATATTTCACTTATTCTTATCACCATCATTTCGTGACACGCAGCTCATTGACTATTCCAACACTATCATTTTTAGTGTATAAGAAATTTTGACGTGACGCACTAATGCATATTATTTTGCAACGTTCGAGTTTTGTTTTCATACTGAAAATTTTTTCGCATCGTCAAACTTTGAGAAAATAAGCAATGATGTAATTTTTTTTCGTGTAACTTCCCAATATTTCCATTGAATTAGTTTTATAATTTCGAATCTTCATATCTTACCCGCCAGATAAACTCCTGCAGCCCACAGTGAGCACTGCTCGTGTAACCAAACTTCGAATCGTTGCTCGTCACCGGGCAACAACGTTATTCCTGTAAGAGTCCCGGGAACAACACTTTCGACGGAATTTCGTTTCTTCTTGCCCATTTTCGCGGAGAACTGGTCAGCAATTCCGGCGTACCTGAGACTGTGCTTGTTCTTGCCTCCTTTCTTCTGTTCCGTTGTTATCTCTTGCTCGTCGGCAGATAAGATGCTTTCTTCAAGGCGCTCCTTGCCGATCACGTAGGGACCAAAGAGGTCACTGAGTACACCAGCCGGTACCTGTCCGAAAAAAATACGGTTTTATGAACTTCACGAATACTCTGAAGAATCGAAACGAAACTCTTTTTTCTTGAATTTGAAGCTAGATCAATTACCGTATAAGTTCCCGGTGCTATGTGCGGTCCAGCTAAATTGGGATGAGGCCTAGCCGGGTCCCCGGGTACGATGGAGTGTGGTCCTTGTTTGCAGAAAACGCATACCCACGAAGAATCCGTCGTGTGGGCATCGTATCGGGAGGAAAGTGTTGAACTGAACAATCCTGCTCTACTGACTTTGCCTGAAAAATGTTTTTTTTGAGTTCGCTGTCCTTTCTGAATGATATTTCTTGTAGTATAACGAAAAAAACTTTTTCAAAGTGAATGGAGTAAAATACAATAAATCTGTTTTCTTTACCTCGGTAGTCGAGATCGTTCTGATGACTGAGTCTTTTGCTACGTCCCATATTTCCGTTTCCCACGCTTTTTCGCTTTTCCTTGCTCTTCTCTTCTTCCTCCTCTCTCGGGGCGTTGACTACTTGGACACTCAGAGGACTGTCTCGAGGACCCTCGACATGAACGACGGGACCTCTCGATCTTATCGAGCTCGCATTCGACGCGGAATCGTACGGGATTTCTCTCAATCCGTCAACTTTCAGATTCTTATTTTTCGTCTTCTTCGTCGGTGTCTCCACTTTCTTCGCTCCCTTCGAGCCTTTCCTCTTTTTGTTAATCTCCTTCGGCGTTGCGACGTCATCGCTCATCGCGCCCTGACCAGAGTCCCGTGATTTTGACATTTTTCTCTTTCCACCCCGCATTTTAGCCTTCTTTCCTTTTTTCCCTGGACTCGCTTTCGTCTCAGGAATCGCGAGTTCAGCATTCATCTCGTTCTTCTCCTCTTTCGGCTCGACCACGATCATTTTCGTATCTTCCTCGATCTTCGTCTCGCTAGTTTCCTTCTCCTCGCTCTTCGCGTCCTTAGGAACCTGCTCGTTTTCCACAATTCCCGCAAACATCTTCTCCAACTCGGACTCAACCTCGTGGAAAGAATTCGCCGCGCTGGGCACACCCTTCGGACTGGTAACTTTGGAAAACTCAAGGCCATCGCTTGATTTTCTTCTCGTTCGTTGAATCGAAGTGGTTTGACAGGTCGTTTGACTGGATGGTCCCTCGCTGCTTCTCCGCCTCTTTATCGAATCGTCTTCCTCCTCTTCCTCGTCCTTCGTCGTCGTTTCCGAAATCTTTTCCTCCGTCGCTGGTTTCTGTTCATCTTCCGGTTCTTTCTCCGTCTCCTTCGTCCGGTCCTCAACTCTTTCTTCCGGTGGAGGAACGCTCGGAGCCGGTGAGCGTGGGACCTCCTCCTGGGAAATCCTGCAATTCACAACCTCCTCTGCGATTCTCGGCTCCCTAGGCTCGGTCGGCTCAAGCTCCATGTCCTCGACTTCCGTTTTCGAGTCCTTGGAGAGCCTGACTGGTTTTTCCAATTTTCTTTTTCTTCGCTGCTTCGTCTGATCGTTCGAGTCTTCGTTACTGAACGACGGCGAGACGACGTCCTCGTCTCGAGTTGGCGATTTCGATTTCTGTCGCTCAGGTGACATGCTCTTTACGCTGGCGTTATCCTTCTCCTCGACCGGCGTCACGATCACCGAACCGATGTTCTCCGCGTTTCCTAACTTTTTGTTTCCACCCTCGAGTTTTTCCAGGAGCGAATCGACTCCCTTCTTACCTGCTCGTTTCGCCATGTTCTTCGGAGACCTCACGCTCGTACTGTCGTCGATTTTCCTCTCCGAGGAAGATTCTCTAGGACTCTCATCTTTATCCAGTCTCGAGGTAAGATTCACGATAACGGGCAAAACGTTTCTCTGCACTTGTGCTATGACGCTGAGTGTGTCTTTAATCTTCGAAGGTTGCTCATCTTTTTTCTCAACATTCGTCATTACCCTCTCGATCGTCACGCTTGGAGGCAGATTAATAACTTTCTGGGCAAAATTTTCCACGGACATGTCCTTTATTTTGTCGTGGAGATTCGCCACACCCTTGAGATTGCTCTCAAAGTTTTTAACCGTTATTTTGGGCGTTGAGAGGTCCTTGGTCGACAACGATACAGGCTCGCCGAGAGAATTTGGCGTTGGCACCGATGAGCTTATTCCGCTGTCGGATGAGGTCTCTCCGTTGAGAGGTATCGGTGGCGATATTATATTACCATTTCGACTTCCTTTCTCGACGTTGCGAGCCGTGAGACTTATCGGTATATCTTGAGTCATCCGCGAGTAATTTTCCGCCATTTCCGAGGTCGCGGAGAGATCGAGAGTACTCTGCGAGCCCGGGGAATTCCTGTATTGGTTCTGGTTCTGCCGGTTGTCGACGAGCATCTGGAGACTGTACAGAGGATTTCCTGGCGCGTTCGGCGCGGTTACGCTCTTCGAAGGTACCGTAGGCGTGTGCCACGTCGGCGGAGCCTGCGTGTGAGCCAACTGAGGCGTCAGCTGAGAGGTCAGGTGCGAAGCAGCTCGCGCCATCGAGGCGTGTGTGTAAAAGCCCGCCGGATTTAACGAGGCACTCGAGAGACCGCTCGGATGCATGTTCAGCCCCGAAACTTCCGACAAGAGGTACGTCAGGTCTGATTGCACTCGCTCATAAGAACGCTGCAGCGATTCGTGCGTCGTAGGCACGTTTCCGGCTCCCGCGGAACTTGCCCTGTTCCCGGAGTTGCTCGTAATGTTTTTCTGGGCCTGCGTCATCGTCAAGTGATTCCAGACATTCTGAGGCGGCGGCGTCCCAACCGGCGGCCTACTGTGTCCCGGATATTGGCCAGACATATCGTAATCTTGCCAGTAACTCACGTTGCTCCCTGAATTTTTCTCGTGCTTTACGCGATTCACATCCAACTTCCTCGGCACTTCCGAAGCGCCGCCGTCCTTCAAGGAATCTCTCTTCGAGTCGTAAGGCGAGAATCTCGCGTCTTTACGATCCTTTCGCAGTTTTCCTACCGCTGCTTGTATCTTCGCTTCAGTTTCAATGGAGTTTCGTCTGGAAAAGTCCAGGGGTTCGCTGCTTTGAGGAGTCGTTGACAAGGCTCCGAAATCTTCGTCTTTCAGAGAATACGAATTCGGGATATCACGAATCGTTTGCTTTTCTAGCCCTTTCCAATTTGGCAGTGAAATCAGAGGTGAATAGTTTTTCTCCAAGTAAGACAGAACTGACGATCCTCTTCTCAAGTCAGCAGCTCCTCCGTTTAGTAGATAATCCTGTAAGGGGAATCCTTTCTCCAGTTGGTAGTTCAATGGTAAATTCGGGGTTGATAATACGGTCTCGCACGCTGCTTGCAAATTCTTGTATATATCGTTAACTCCGTTTAACAAATTTGCTTCGTTTTCTTTAGCTATCTTCGGTGGTTCTTTGCAATATAAATTGTAGTAGTTTGATGCGTCGTTGCACACTATCAACGGTTCTTGCGGATATCCCCAATGGACGCAGTCCGCTGAAAGCGCCCACGGCGACGCATATCCCAAAGCCGATAGCCCTGAGAATTTGATGATTTCAAAGAGTTAATATTTTTTCGAAATAACTTGAACACGTTTCTTAAAATGTAATTTACATGCAAAGAATAAAAAGGATAAAATAGTAATGAGGAATCGATAAAAATTAGAGATGATGTGTTTTTCTACTAAACAACATGTGTAAATTATATAATATACATGAATAATTGAAGATGTTACTTTATAAAATTATCAAGTAATGAATGCATACAGTTGAGTGCTCATAATGTATATAAAGCTTTATTTATAATAGAATAAGACTTCACTATCAAATTAACCAAAGACAAATTTTAATAAAAATTCAGATCCAAAAACAATGGAATTTCTTATCAAATCTAAGTTTATTAAGTCTTCAACAAATAATTAAATACAAAAAGATAGGATTTTTATATTAGTGCTTACTGCTCAATAACTATGATTATATACAATTTTTGTCAAATGAATACTGTTTTCCTTCATATTTATTTAAAGTTTCAGCTAATTCTGATTATGATTGCGAGTGTACGGAAACACCATAGATTGATTTGCATAAGAATAGAAAAAAAGTAATTTAAGTAATTTTAAAGTAAGTATGTAACAAGGAACTTAAACACGATAATTAGACTAAATTAAAAACAGTGCTTTTTATTGCTAAATAAATTAATGTAAATTGGAGCAAAATCTAGTAATATTTTTTCCACAAAATTGTTGGCTAACCAAACTGTGCTCTTACAACTACATTGTAGTTATCTTTATGTATTAGTCTGGTAATAGTAAAAAACTGAAAATATATTGATGAATTTCTGAGAAATCATAATCAATATTGCAATCGATCTCGAAAAATCTTAACTAAAAAAAAACAGAGGCAGAATTGTAAAACATAAATTACCATTTTGAAGGGCAGAATCGAGCTTCCACGGTGTCACACCATGCTGCGATTCCAGATTGTTCTCTAAGTCGATCCTGTTCTTAAGCAAGTCTCGATAGCAGTCCTTGTCTGGTTCGGGGCAATCCACAGTGTCCCGAGTCTTCCTCTCGTAATCTTGTATACTCTTTGTTGTCTCCTCTGCGAATAAAACGATCATTAAATCTCAGGAATTACTTTACACGAGCATTATCACCGAATAACTTTGTAAAAGTTTCAACAGATTGACAATCCTACACATTGATAACTGTATTTTCCACTTTTATCTTGTTTATCATATTCGATTTAATTTGTTATTTTTTAAACTCGTTTTTTCCTCCGTTCAAACACTGAGACACGAAAATATAGGCGAAACGAGGAAAATCCGTGAATTAATTACTTGTAATCGGGCACGTGCAAGAAATCGATGTACCAGAATATCGGAACGCCTCAAAAGTGTCAAGAGCACAACAAAAGTTTCATTTTCCCGTGCTAACACGCTCGAAAATCTGGAAGACTCGTATCAATCGTGAAAAAGCTCGATTTTGCGAACGGTATGGAAAAATTGACACGAGAAAAATAATAGGTCCGTTATCGTTTCACGGATTGACGAAAATCGCTTTCTCAGCACGAAAATCACGATCGTTTGCCTCGTAGCTCGAAAATACCACAAGATCGGAGCTAGATTTATTCTTCGTGTACTAGAATTCGCGTCGTTTGTTTCGGAGTTCGAAAATTCACGGAGAGTCGTTTTTGGAGTAGACAACGCTGTTTTTCTTCGAGCCAACCGAATTGAGACAAAAATCGAGACGTGGGAGCGAGAGCGTGCGAGGAAGAGAGAGACGGAGAAAGGATCGAGGACTCGGACGCGTTTTGCCGGCACGCACAAAATCACGCACACCTTACGCACGAGTTTGTCTAATCGCAATTCGGACGCACCAACACCCCGTGACACTCAAATCGGCCGTGTTGCACGGGTTGACTCTTTCTTTCGTCCGTAAATCGATGGGCACACTCGATTTCACCAGAGTCAGACGGACGGAGTGAGTGAGTGAGCGAGAAATAGAGAGAGAGAGAGAGAGGGAAATAGTAAGTATGAGAGAGAGAGAGAGGGAAAGAGAGAGTGAGAGACGAGGAGCGAGATGGACAGAGCTTCCTTCAGCTTCGGCGATTCAACCCTCCCTCGCCCTTCTCTATCCTTTCCTCGCCCTTGCTCACCGTCTTCGTCTCTCTCCTTGTCGACGTGCCCACCCCGCCGCCCCCTCCACTAGTTATCGATATCCCAAGCGTCGAAACATTTTTTTTTCAAAAACGCTCAAAAACCGCATTATCTTTACCTCCGAAACGCAAATTGGTACGCACCTTGACGCGCGCGATAACCCCTTCAATCGTTCTCTGACCTTCCCCCGCAAATCGACGATTTTCCTTTTTTTCTCTCCTCTCTTTATTCGTCTTTTTTCTCCTCTCTTTCAACGACGGAAAAAATCGCCGTCCCTCTCTCACGGTGCATCAAAACCAAAAGCTAGGATATTCAACAATGGTGGCCTACGCTACGCTCGAGCCGTGCTGCGTGTGTTTGCCGAACGCGCGAAAGATGCTGACACCTGGCGGCGGCGGTGACAAACTCGTCAGATCCGCGCGCGACTCGCGCCTTATCTCTCTCTCTCTCGCGTTTCTACGCCCGCATGCGACACATTCGCCTTTTTTATTTTCCTCATTCTGTTCGATTATGATACTTTTATTCGTTAAAATATGATCCACGTATCAATTCTTTGTAGCAGAATTATTTTTAGAATATTTTTTGCATCTTAACATTTTTTTGCTAGATCAATGTATCTAAAGAAAAATGTGCAACTCGTGGCCAATGATCAAGAGCGATCCGAATCCGGGCGCTGTCCCTCGATACTTTTCCGGCAAGACGAACGTTAAAATCGTATTTACAATTATAAAAAACATTAATTTGAAAAGTGAGCGATTTACCTGTGCTCCAAATTCTTGAATAATTCATATTTCGTTAAATTTCCTTTTAATTAATGCGAAGCTGGCAAAACGGCGCACCTTTTTCTGTGCGCCATCGTCTAGGGAAATTGCAATTTCACGTGTACTCAAGTACCAACTAAACTGTTTGAGTACTCAGTGTGGTATTATTTTTGTAGTCATTGGCTGAAAATTCTTGAAATATTTTTCATTCGAATATACGCGATACTCTCTTGATAGCAATAATAACGTTCGAAACCGAAATAATATTCGGCGTGTATGTCTAATTTTTTGATCGAACGATCGAGCATTGAAAGTACAAATAGATATTATCGACCGGTAGACTTACCGTAAAACTTGAGCTCAGAATAATCGTCTGTTCCGTTGGACGTCATTATTGTCACGCATTTTTTTATTTTTATTTATTATATTCGGTAGACAAATCGTTTTATCGATTTTTATATTTTTTTCACTAGACATTCCAAGCGCATGTGCGGTAAACGTGCACTACGCAGTTTGTTTACACTGTTTCAAAGTCAATAAACGGAGTATTCAGAAAGTTTTTACCTTTATTTACGATTTTTTCTAATCATCAAACGTAAAAAATAAATACAAGTATCCAAAACGAGCAAAGTGAATTCTTTTTTGAGAGGCAAATGCAGAAATCGTTAACCGAACTTTGGGATCTCTAGAAGCTTCTCGTCATATGTCATTTCGGGTACAACAACCTTAACTCGTGTTCCCTCGCTTTTTCCAAGTTGTCGACTTTTGACGATTCTACGAAGGTTTCTCTGCAATTTTCGATCTTGGTACACAGTTATTTACTTTCAACGATAGTATGAACATTTGCGGTAGTTTTTCCCAACCAACGCCGATCATTTGAACGTCGTGAGATCGTCATCACCTTCGGACTACGACGTTCTACCGAATTTCCGAGGTTTTCGAACTCTCGGAGTTGCTTGAGCTTGTTTCACGTTGATATCTTTTTACGATTATTGCGAGATTGTTACCGATGTAAACAAACAAATGCACACGGTAGTGACGCAATTTCTTCGATACGAACACACGAACGTTATTCGGGGCACTGAATCGTGTACACACTTGAGAGTTGCACGTAGTACGTGTATATAAACAGACCTACGTGCCGGAAAGCAATGCTCGCGATCCCAGCGCCTCGAATGCACTTTCCTCACGCGTCCTCACTTGTTTTCAAGATGGCGCGCCAGCCTTGTCGTCTGCTAATTTTTTCTAACAAGACTATAACCTCAGTGTACCGTGCTCCGAATTATTGGACTACTTTGGAGTTTTGATAATTCCTATCTCGGGAGTGTTCACGCTTGTAATACGACACGAAATTTACGTTGGCAAATAAATGGCTTTGAAGATTCCATTTCGTGCCCATGAGTAGGTAAAAAATTTTTGACAGCGGCTCATCGAGTATTATATTTTATTATTTTAGTTCTATTTATGAGTACACGATGACACGAGACAAGCGTAGAGTTAAAGAATGTCGACAAGTGTTTAAGGATATATTTATTGGAATGCAATCGATTTTTTAAATGGAATTTCTGTCATATTCGTATGTAATTGCTTGTGAAGAGTGCGTCGTCTGCTGGGCTCTCAGTGCGCCCGCTCACTGCAGGTAGAAGCTCGTGTCGGCGTAGTGGGGTAGAATCGCGCAATGGCGGACAGTTGAACGGCCCCTCGATATCGTTGACAGTGTTATGCGGGTGATAATGACCGAGACTTTGGTAAAACCGAATCAGGAAGTGTCGAAATTGAACGAGCATTGTTCACTTCGGTCTTGTAAAATTCTTTAATTAGAAAGAATATAGAAAAATCATTTTGTCCTAAAAAATGGAAGCTGGTGTCAGAGTTTTTCAATATTCACGTTTTTCCGTGTTAAACGATACAAACCCTTTGATGGTCAATGGAGAGGGTTGATAGGAAATTCCCTGTGTACTCAATAATTTTAGGCATTTTTTCGTGTGTCTCAAAATTCGGCATTTTAATTGATGTCACCGAGTGCGCGACTCCGAGTGCAACCAAGTCGTAGTGATTTTTCGTGGATTTCTCAACTTCGATTTGTCACTCGAGTTAAACAATGACTCAAATAATCCATTATCGGGCCTGGCAAGGCGCAAGAATTTCATCGTACCGTCGACCTAAACGCCCGAATACATCAATGGCACGGAAATTCACTCAAAAATGAAACTAGTCCAATAGAAATTATTTTTAATGAATACAGAATTACCAAAAAGAGAGACTTACAGGATTTTTGATAGAATATTTTCCTGAAGATAATTACTCTCAAAATGCTGCAATAAATACGTTCCTTGGAGCTACAAAAAAAGTTTCTAGTCAATAGCATAAAGTGAAAAAAAAATTAGCCATTTATGGATAATATTTATGAAAGGAGAGAACGGTAAAAATTAATTATGTTGGAAATTGAAAAATGGAGCTCAAGAGTATAAAATGCATGTAACATGCAGAATGAGGACAGGGAAAATTATACAAATTGATAATTCCCTGAGAAAGCAATTACGATGAAAGGTACTTAAAATAATGGAGCACAGAGACCCTAGAGCCTCGTCGCAGGGAGAAACATCGCCGAAGATCAAGCAAAAAAAAAAGTCTCTCTGTCGTCTGTTGATGAACAAAAAGACAAAGGTTGGCTGTCTCGAAGTTTCTTACAAAGAAGGAGATTCCAATAGAAATACGAAGCTGGAAAATTCTCAGCACGCCTCAACCACCAGCACAAAATTATCTCTTTGTTGCGCCATGACAGAACGCAGCAGAACTCCACCCCAGAGCTTAACTGTTGGCGGGCTTTCTCCAACAACACCGGAAAGTGTTACTGGAAGATTGGAGATCATTCCCTCAGAAGGAAATTGTCGACACAATGTTCTTGTGGAGAAAGAGTGCGGAATGTCTCCTCTCCTCAGGAGACAATTCTGCTCCAATTGCTCTGAGAAAATCAACACAGCGAGAGAACAGTCCAAGAGTGCAGCTTGCACAGAAGGTATGAATGATTTTGAATTTTCTATTACTTATCATTCATAACTTATTCATCTGAATTATTTATTCATGAAATTCCAAGTCAAGTTATACGAAAAATATAATTTGCATTATATTTCAAAATGAAAGGGTCAATCATTTTTCTTTCACCAACATCGTGATCATATATTTCTGCAATTTGGATTTTTTTATGATACTTCGCAAATCTAAAGTTGTCACGAAGAGTGTGAAATTTTGGATGACATAGGAAATGCATCGCAAATGGGTGATCTGTCATTTTAAATATATCTAAAATTTGGAACGGCAAACTTTGTTTGAAAATTGGCCAGAGAGTTGACGCTATTATTTTAAGAGTGCATTTTTGTTCAACTCCATTGAAAAACGTGTTGGCATGATAGTTTCAAGGATATCTTGAAAATCCTAAAATAATTCGAAGTATCGAAGAACATAAAAATCACACTTTATCGATTTTTTCTAATCATTCTTGTATCACTTGTACAAAAGCTCTTTACTTTTTTAAATCATCTTCAAGAATTTTCGAGTATCTGGAACTACTAAAAAAATGAAACATTTTAAAAGCAATGCGCTATCGTCTTTTTTTATACGGAAGGAAACGATAACGATAACGAGGTGATACATTAACCGAAATTCAAGTGTGAAACGAGCAGATTCAGCTTTCTGAATACTCGCAATAGAAATTGTAGATACCAGGCGCGTCAAATAAACGTTGATCAACACACGTCTAAAAATACTCGCACTTTGTCGTGCTGAAATGTCAATTGCAACAGTATAATCCATTATGTGAACAGGTGGAACATAAATTAATTCACGTTCAGGAATTGTATTGTTCAAAGAAAAAAAAATCAATCACCGGTCGCGTCATCGAACGAGACGCCATGCCGAAAAAGAAATTGGAAAATTAATAAAAATTTAAGAATTTCAAAGAATCGGAATTGTTTGTGAAGATGAAGTACAGAATTTGTCCGTTATGAGAAAAAAATCCATAAAAGGAGATGTCACGCTGATAAGTAGGATAATGACTGCGATATTGATAAGAAGATTAATCCGAGCACTCGTATCTTTTTTCGAAGAATAATGTTTTTTTTAAAGTAAAAATAGGATTCCTTACTATTAATATAAAAAATACATGTGACGAGATGTCATGCTGATAAAAAACAAAATAACCGGAAAATAGATAAAAATTGACGACTTCCGAATATTCGTATTTTTTCAGTACAAAAAAATACATCGATGTAAAGAAATACAAAATAAAAAACACTATGATTTATATTCGAAGAAAAACAAATCATCAATACCTTACATTATTTTTATACTGCTAAATCGTTGAGGACAAAAATAAAATTCATTTTTGATATGTGAGATGCGTATGAAAAATTTTACGCAACTAAAATAAAACATAAAAAAATGAATAAAAGTACTTTGGTTGGATTTAAATACGAATTTAAAAGATCGCGCTGAATAAAATTTGCATATACACCTACAACCTTGACCACTCCCTCGTCCATTTTACCCCTTGCAACTATTTCTCAATTCCGCATTATTGCCGAGCAACACGCACGAGGATGAAGAAAGGATCGCACTGTGAGAGAATTGCAGCGAGAACGGAGTTGGAATCGTGCGCGATGAAAAGCATAAGGAGTGGGGGGAAGAGGATCCAAGAGAGCCGGCGTAAGACGTAACGTCCCGTAACGAAAAACACGTTCAGTACTCAGCAGTCTTGGTTCGACTCTTGCGGTGCGAGCGTCGCGTCCTTCCTCTCCCCTTTGTTTCCGCGTATCCAACGGTTCTGGACAGTTTTATTTTTGTTGACAAAGAAAACTCCGATACTTTCGTAATATCCGAGTATTTATAAGCTTTTTGTTTTCTATTTTCTATAATAAAAAAAGTAAAACATGTCGGTATCGTCTCCAAGACAAAGACGAAAGAAAAGATCGTTTTTGGATAAATTGTCCTGCGCTTTTGGGGTTAAACGAGACGATGAATCGTCGGAGGATGAGGACAGCTCGAAGGAACGAAAGAAAAATCGCACGCCGCACACGGTCGCCTCGCACCGAGCAGATGTTGTCCACGATTGTGACAAGCATCGGAAAAAAAAATCCGAGCGCGGTGAAAAAAGTCCGAAAGCGCTTAACAATGAGCGGGCGGAGATAAACATCGGAGTATCGGGCAACGAACAAACGAACAAAAATATAGAAGCTTCGGATAAAAAGAATGATCTCGCGGAGCTTCCTGCGCAGGAAGAACGTTCAAGGACAAATGTCGCGCTGCATACGGAGCAGGGTGGCGTCAGTCCGGCGGGATCCGACAAAAATTACGAAGCCAAAAAGCAATTCATGCAAACCGAAAATGCGAAGCTTCAAATTTCTCCGGTGAAAGATATTTTAGAAAAAATTGCCAAGACGGATATAAAATTTGAAATTAGTGAAAAACTAGCCAAAATTCCCATCATAAATGATAAAGAGGAGGTAAAAATTGAGAAAATCGAAAAAAAAGTCGAAATCGCGCTGAAAAATCCAGATCCGAAATTACTTGAGAAAATTGCGAAAGGTCCGGACGAGATGCAAGAAACGAAGAATCTTATAAAAAATTTGAAGAAAACTACCGCTCGCGAAACAAGCGACAGTGATAGCGAGGATTGGACCGATTCCGAATGCGAATGCGAGTGCGAGTCGGACAACGAACGAGAAGAACTCGATTATGGAGATTTGTATTTTACCGTTGGAAAATACATGTCCTACTTTTTCTTGGCAATGGAAAAACAGTCATACGACCCTAATGACGTTTACTCGATTATAAATTATGCTGACAAAAGGAAGTCCAAGTCCAAAAAAAAGAGCAAGAAAGGTAGAAAGATTTTATTTTATTTCGTACGAAATTCAAAATCGATCGAATGCGAATCGCGAAATTAGTCGTTGAAAAATTGTTCAAGTCAATAATTTACGTTTAAATTATCACCGTTATGAGAAAGACGTGAAAAATACGCTTGAAAGTTTTTATAGATTTTTCTCCATATCTCACTGAGAATGTAGCAAACATATGTTCATGTCTACAGTATCTTACATTCATCCAAGGACGCTCTGGTAGTTTCAAAATCAATAGGAAATAATGGATGATATATATTTTCTATTTTTCATTCGACAAAAATCGGGTTTTCGAAGTGAAGGCTAAACTTCGAATCGTTCCAGAGATTTTAAATGATAACTAAAAGAACAAATAAGAAGATTATTTTTTTATTATCTAAATACAACACCAATTAAAAGTTTTAATTGTACAAATCTTGAATTGAAAAATTGATGAAAAAATGTATTCGTTAGAAATTTATTAATTATTGAATTTATTATTGTTTTTATTTAATTAATTGAAAAAAATATTGAAAATCGAAAAAAAAAATCTTTAACAAACGGGATCAATTCGATAAATTTTTGTCGATCGCATATAAAATGAACGAATGGTTTTTCCAGCGATAACTCAAAATACACATAAAAAAATATTGACTAATCAATTTTTGAGCTTCCTCATCTCGAATTTTAAGTGAGAATTTTCATTAACGACTTTTTTCGTATTTCAAAATAAATCGGACTAGGCATATCGGGATGTGATTACAGAAAAAATAAAAGGTCAGAGTACTACAGTCGAATCTGATTAAAGTAAAACTTATTAAATTAAACTCTCACTAGAGTAATTCACGCCAGTTTCGCGATAGTGAATTTCTTTCCTTACCAACGAGACGTAGGAATTAATCACCGCAGCATTCGTGCCGCACCTGTGATTTTTTTTCTTTTTGCATGAAATCATATCACGCTCATGCATTTTACTACAGTCATTATGGTAGAGATGGAGGAGAAATGTACTTTGGCGTGACCGTCGGTCCAAACCAGTGCACTTTAATGAGACTCGACTGTACAAATGTCGTCCACTTCACAACAGTAACGACCATCTGATAACGTCGTTGAACGCAAAATTTTAATAGCATGAACTATAGGACTCAAAAAAATGTGCGTCAAAATAAAAATGACGTTGGCTTTTTACCAGTTTTTATAAAATTTCATAGAACATATTTTATTAACGAGTATTTCTCAAATATTTATTATTCACTTTCTAATATTGCAAAAAATTGTCAAAATTCCTGCAGATTTCCTCTTGACATTTTTACAAATTGTCTACTAAACTGGAAAACGACTCACTGTATGATTCAAAAGATATTTTATTCAAAAGTTGTCATTTAATGTTTTTTAAAAAATTGATTAACATATAAAATTTAACCAATTACATGAAAACTTTTTTTACGATTTAAATAATCAATGATACGAAGAATTAATTATAAAATATCATCAAGTATCGTTGTAAATAACAAACTATACAATTTAAATTTTCTGATAGAAAAAAATGAATAATTTTAACTATCCATCATAAAAAATATCGCTTATGCCAATGATTGGACAGTCCATGTACATTTTTAAAAATATTTACAAAATGAAGAAAATTGTATGAAGTTGTTCCGAAGCTAGAGCCCTCTCAGCATTTTTTTTACCATCCGACGTGACGGACGATGATTCAAACAAACATTCTTGAACACACGAACGTCAAAAATGACAAAATGTTGCCTATTTAGTCGACTTGCTGATTTCTCTAATGCTTTTTTGATGATCTGCGAATTTGCTTAATACTTTTTCACTTTGATTTACTCAGTTGTTTTTCCTTCTTTTAAAAAATACACTACAAAAAATAAATTCAACGTTTTTTATTATTTCAACAAATTCAAATGTCCAAACCGTTCAAGATGTGTAAATTATTTGTGAATACTGAAATCAAATATATGTTTACAATACATACTACAATTTTTAGCAAGTTAACGTTAAAAAATAATTTTTTTCTTATTGCACCTGCAATTTTGCATTTTCCTGAAACGAATTATTTTTATCACGGAATATTTCATCGATTTATGTGAAAGAGACTGATAAGGAGGAATTCAATTTATTACCTATAATTATTTTACTTATATCTTGAACATTATTATTTTTTAACCACAATGAAGGTGTTATTATTTCCCAAATGATGGACGTAGCGGTTCGATTCTTCCGTTATTTACGTTGGCTCTCGGAAACCTTCGAGTATCGCCCACAGGAGAACCGAATTAGTCGAGAAAAGCAAACAGTAACGAAACTTGCAAGTCCGGTATTCAAAACGTGATTTTCCACTGAAATTTTCCTCAGATAACAACAAAGTTATCTATTCCGGGTGCAACTAAAAAATTCAAGGTGCAAAAAAGCTTCTAAAGACCTATTCAGTCTCTCGTACATAATTCTCGAACCAGCGACTCGAGTTATCTCTAATCTCTCCTTCTGCGACTATGTTGTATTCTAAGCTCGAGAGATGTATTGAGTTTCTTAACTGAGCTGACAGGTATGACCTCACTGCAGCGCGTGTATTTGAAAGAAAACAGCGTCGGCTTTAAAAAAACGAGAGACAAATACGAAACTCGGTATTTATCAAGAAAAATGTCCACAATTGTGTGAGACGGCGTAATGAAAGATATACGAGTTTGAAACGAAGTTTTAGAAATTACAAAACTCGTTGCACTCGTCATAACTGACGCGTGCTCAATTGATCTTCGTTTAAGAAAATTACGGTTCATCGTTGCCAAGGCCGATAACGCAACCAATAAATCTGGCCACGTGTAATGGACCTATAAATAAAATTTAAACGGTTGTTTGTCAATGATTATTTTATTTTAATTATATCAATTATTCATGTATACATATTTTTCTATATTGAAATTACATTTATTAAATAAAATACTATGCCAATAAAATTATGAGTATAAAGCAATGAAAATAAAAATACAATTTCCACCTTACGTTGGAAATTTGTAAAAATATAATTATAATTGTAAAAATTATTTTTTAGATAAATTGAATATTCATAATGTGTATATTCTTGCTGCAGATTTATTACTTTGAGGAGATACTAAAATATTGTATTTTTTATCGATATGTAAATTCTTGTATGCTTCGACTTTACAGGAGAAAATTCTTCGTCCGGCTCGACGTCGCCGAACATACCTTCGTCCCTGAGACGCAGGCTGCTGCATCGTGGATCCGTGGACAATCTCGTGGCGAATTCTCCAACGAATTCCATGAGGCACTCGAGTCCAGAGTCGATAAGGAGCGCTCCGATTCCCCTGAAGCCACTTCGGTCTACTTCTCATGATGCACTCTCCAAGAAAAACAAAACTCACGCGATTGGCCAAACCGACGGGCAATCTATGGATAGTCTCGCCAAACGGTCTCTCCTCGCTGCTCAAGTTCTGAATTTGATACCAGCACAGAAAGCCCGAGAACGGTAATTTTCATTTTTTCCATTTCTCATGTTCACCGCCCTTGAAATGCATTAATTGTACGTTTGTGAATTATTATGAATGCATTTTTTGTCAGTTTTTTAAATTTATGATGATTTTAAATTTACACCATATACAGAAGTTAATGACAATTGAAATTATTGTAATTTCATTTTTTATACAATTTTCTGCATTTCGAAGCAAATACATACAATTTATTTATAGAATTTCGTTAATGGATAGTACTCGAGTAATGTGGGAAAAGTGAGACAAGCCTTTTTTTTTGAGGGAAAAAACAATTGTGTTGAATTGCACTTAATTTTTCCGAGTAATTAAATAACAACAGTTGAGTTCTTCGAAATGGAGTCTATAAATATATTTGTAAAAGAATGCAATTTTGTTGCGCAAGTGCTCGAGAAGTATTTAAATTGCCTTTTTTGAATGCACCATATTGACGCACATCGCACTGTGATCGAACTTTTTTTTGTATCCCAAAACTCACTGAGGCCAGCATTCAAAGACATTGTTATATTATTTCGGTATAATGCACTATAGGCTCGAGTAACATTAATCATTGCCTTAAGTCTTTAGAACTGTCTCTGAATTCCTGCCAAAGAATGGATTGTATCTATTAATATACTACCGAGAAATTACTACAATATTGGCGCACTATTTCTTATTCTATTTAAAAATCTTCTATCAAATTATAAGACGATTAATCTAACGCTTCGAAAATATATTACATTGAAAAGATATTAAAATTGAACATTGACTGATATGAATAATCTTCATGTTTGCTTCATAAGTACGTTCTAAATTTCCGGTTTAATTCATAACGTTTTGCTCCACATTGAGCACACAAATGATTTTAATACTCAGGTTTTTTAAATTTTTATACTTATTTCTTCTACAGAAACTTCTTGCACGGACGGATAGCAGCAAATTCTCTCCTCGGTCCTGTAGAGTTGGAGAAAGTCCTTCCAAACCGTGAGGTTCGAATATTCATAGGAACGTGGAATATGAACGGACAAACACCGCCAAAGGAATTAAACGACTTCATGTTGCCATCGGACATAGAGATAGTACCAGATGTTTTGGCGATTGGGACTCAAGAATCTTGTTCAGAGCGCGGAGACTGGGAAGCAGCCTTGCAGGAAACTCTGGGCCCTTCGCATGTCCTCCTAACTAGCACGAGCCTCGGAACTTTACACTTGGCGCTCTTCCTTCGAAGAGATCTAATTTGGTATTGTTCCGTCCCGGAGGAGCATTATTTTTCGACAAGGCCCGGAACGGCGTTCCGAACGAAAGGCGCGGTCGCACTCGCGCTCATGTTATTCGGAACCAGTTTCCTCTTCGTCACGGCGCATCTTACGGCTCACCAGGAAAAGGTGAAGGAGCGTGTTAACGATATAAAAAGGATCGTCAGGAATCTGGAACTGCCGAAGGACTTGCCAACGAGACACAAGGGCAAGGACGTCACTCAGAATTTCGACTGCGTTTTCTGGTGCGGCGATCTCAATTTTCGCCTGGCCCAACCGAGGGAGGAAGTGATCCAGTGGATCTCCGACACGAGCTTTCCTCAGCAGTCTCCGATAAGCTTGACTAATTGTAAGGACCAGCTGAAAACGATTCTCAGCGAGGGATCGGTCCTGCGAGGCTTCGAGGAAGCTCCGATCACTTTTCCACCGACTTACAAATACGATCCTGGTACTCAGAATTTCGACACGAGCAGCAAGCAGAGAACGCCCGCCTACACCGATCGAATTCTTTTCAAAAGCAAATCCCACTCAAGAGGCTACATTCGACGTGTCAGTCATGACAGCGCAGCTTCTCACAAGGACGGCAACATCGAGTGTCTTATTTATGATTCCGTCCCGAGCATCTGCACTTCCGACCATAAGCCTGTCTGGGGAGTCTTCAAGACTAATGTTCGGCCGGGAATCGACACGTAATTACTGCCTTTTGCAAAACAATGACTCGTTTCATTATCTCGCATGAAAATGTTTTTCAATAATGATCACAGTAATAATTCCACTTCATTTTTCAGTATTCCACTGGCAGCTGGTTTATTCAATCGCGAGGTCTATCTCGAGGGAATAAAAAGACGCGCAGCTGCGATGGATGACGCCCACAGTCCGGGGAGTGCGTGTTCAATTCAGTGAAGAAAGAACACGATTCAGGCATTCCAGGAAAAACAACCAACCCGGAATTACGCGATATCGTTGTTTATATTTATTTTTTTGCATCCCAATCTCTTACTCGCGGGATCGAGTGGAAAACTCAATAGAGGACTTCGCGCGGAAGAGGAAAAATCTAGTCAGGATTACCCTAGGTTATATTTTATACTTTGAGATATCGGAGAACGCACGAGCGAGAAACATCAGGCTTCGTTGTTTACGGCTTTTTCGTCATTATTCGCTCTCGCCAAGTTTTATTTCGCGAAGAAAATCAGAAGAGCTGAATTTTGGAAAATATATATTGCAGTGTGCGCGTTTGTCGTACGAATTTAATTATCTTATAGTCCCGACAATAATTGTTAACGGAACGTGCATTACGACAAAAAATATATGAGAAGCGAAAAGCCCGCTTTGTTATGTGATAAAATAGCACAAGAGCACGCAATTATATTTTCTGCGTTTTGCGATCGTCACCAGTATTTTTTTGCGCACAAAATCGCTTTATATTTATAAAAGTAAACACTATCTGTCCCGGTGTACTCGAAGATATATATTTATTAATAATTATATTTAATATTTAATATAAATATGTGTGTATTTGTTGTTACAAGGCACAATTTTTTTCTGTGTTGTTCAATTTCGCTTTAGTCATACCATCGATCAATTAGTTGGGACCATTGCCTACTACGTACTCGATTATACTTTCAAAAACTTGAATCGTAATGTCCAGTAGAATTTGTACGGAATCGGGTTGCTCTGAGCGCCGAGACTCGCTTAAGTTTTCATTGGTACACTAAGAAAAGGTGATAAGTATGATTTATGGACAACAGGAAGATAAAGAGTACTCATTTGAAATTAGCATCGTTACAGTCTAACGACGAAAAAAATAAATTCAAAAGACAAAAAGCGTTTTCTTTAATATTTAAATTTCAACGAGAAAATTAATCATTTATGTCAAGTTTGGATGTGATAAAATTTCCGATCTCATATTCAAAAAAATGAAGACGGAAGAAAAAAAATGGGGGAACGTTGAAGTGCAAAATGTTTCGCACTTCGTTAAAAATCTATGATTAATAAGTTCTATGATTTTTGTACACAAAATCTGATTTTAAAGGACTTCAGTACTAAACCAAAGATGATCAGAATTAGATAACATTTGGATGAAGTCTTATCCAGAAACATGAGAATATTTTTTTCAAATTTCATTCTCATGTGTATGGAGAAATTAAATGAGAGAAGCGCATTTTTCACATACACAGATTTACACGCTGTGAATATGAATGTATTTTGTTCTTTAACTACTTAAAAACGATGTGGATAAGAATTTTGAAAAAAATACTTTAATATTTGATGTTCAAGAACATCTCCACCAAATTTTATCATTTTTTAATTTGCTGTGTATTTGTATTGCGGTATTGAGACATTTTAAGAATGTACTTGCATGTAACGAATTTAGAGGACTTCATTATCTAAAAATCGGGATATTTATTTTAAGATCACGATCATTTAAATTTTTACTAAAAACCCATGTAAAAATGGCAATTTCAAACAAATATTGTTATTACCAGAAAGTCAATTGTTTTGAATTAATATATTATTATAATAAGACATAAAAATAGTAAATCGATTTTTTAAAAAATTCTTCAAAAATTCAATTTGATGATTTTACCTACAATTTTTATGTAAAAAAATATTGTATTGTCATAGTTATGTGAGTACATTCTTAAGATACGACAGGATCTAAGAACGTGAACAATTTTTCTATATTTAAAATTATCATAAAAAACATACTATAATTTCGCAAAGCACAAAATTTATCATGATACACATTAAATTGCGAAGCACAACATATTGAAAGAAAATTATTTAGTAAAGCGCAACTTTGAGTGAAAACTGTCTTTGGCACGAGATATAAATATGCCTTAACCTGTTACGATCGTCGGAACGTGTCGATTCAAATTGCTCTCGTGCCAGGTAATTAAATATCATTTTTTTTCATTCGCGATCGTAAATGTAAAAAAATGTGTTTCATAATACGCGATATCCCTTCGATCCACCCGTACGGGATACCAATGCTGTGTTATTAAAAAAAAGACACAAAGAAAAACTCAATGTTACTAAAAAGAAAAAAAAATACAATATATTTAAAAGCAAATGGTTAAGAGTGCTAAACACATGGGGATGTGTTGAAAAGACTGCAGCCTATTTGTATTAGACCTTGAAAACATGATACTTACGCTGTGATACGTTAATCGTTATATGGAAAATGTGAAGAGATAATGAAATTACGATTTACCTATACGTATATGTAATAGAATTGAGGAGTGTCCAATCTGGGCCAATCGACATTCAGGACTTTTCACCTCGACTGGATGATAATTGAGAATCAATGCTTCACATCAAGGAAGTCAATTTTTCGTAAATGTCAATTCCTTCGACAAAACGTTTAACCTGGCAATTGGGTTCGATAGTTGATTCTTCATAGTCATATATAATATTTTACACTCCTACTTCATTGACCTTCTATTTGTAACATTCGATTATTTAATTTATTTATGATATTTATTATAGTCTCTCTCTCACATAAATGAAAATAGAGACCGGAATGAAGATTAAAAAATGATAATTAACAGATAGACCTACAATGTACAATGCCCGCCAGACAGAACTTCAATTTTCGCGACAGATGTGAAAGGTGCAATTTTAATTGTACGAATCTCTTTGTTCTTGAGAATTATAAAATGTCAAACTTAGAGAGTCGACGCAATTACATTTGTCACGTTTAGTGATTCAATTAAACACGATCCGTCTAATACAGCTAAAATTAAAGTGTGTATGAAAATATATATATATAGTATATATATTATTATATATACACTTAATTATGTTATAGGCATAAAAAGAAGATATATAGAGTTATATTATAACATCTGATGTTAGGTCAAATCAAATGAGCCTTTTTATCGAAATAAAAAGCTAGAACCCTTGAACAGATATTTGCGTAATCATCATTTGATTTGTGTTTTATTTAGATTAAAATCCCAAATCCTAGAGGTTTTTTTATGTCTAGAGGAAGGAGAGAAATTTGTTCACATTTGTATACTAATGTTGTTTTTATTTCGGAGCAAAATATTCAATGATTGTATTTGGAGTATTTTTTATTAGAAAAAATTCGTTACGGATCAATTCGAGGATAATGCTTTGAATTTTAAACGAATCATTTTTATGTTCAAATAATTCATAAAAAGCTCGAAAATTTTATTTATTTGTCAAAAATAACGGAAACTATCGTAAATTGAATTATGTATTTCGTGATTATCAGTAGATGCAGCCACCGATCAATTCTGTGACCGCGAGTAGCACCATTTTTTCTGTAACGCGAAGCTAGTCGCGAGATAAGGTTTCAACTTTTTGAGGTTGCATGTCCTGAACATTGTTGTCTCACTCTGGCAGCTACCGTGACCGTGAGAGTCGTGTGAAAGTTAAAAATCCAAAGTGTGACGGACATGTGAAATTTTCGGTCGTCACACGGCGAGACACATCGTACCGGTGGTGTCCTAAAAAAAAAAAAAATCTGTGATAATGACTCTAATCTTCGAAGTTGCGGCAACGTAACGTAAGTCTCCGATTCACCGTCTCCAAAATTTTTTTTAGGTTAAGAATTTCGTAAGGTGCGTTGCCCAGGGATGTCAGCTGCGCCTAGACAGATCGATTAACGTTTCTACTAATAGTGTATATTCACATTGCGGTGCAATGTCATCCGATAGAAAATTAATTATTTATAAAATAAAATATAAATATTAAAAAATTCAACCTCTTAAATATGTTTATACTTATTTTATGAAGAATTACGTCTTATTTAGTTTTTATTCAACAAGAATACATTTGCTTCTTCGATCAACAAATAATTTCGTTTGTTCGATGCTGTCCACTTATCCCATTTTTTGTTACAGTCAATTTTGTACACGTATGATGAAACACTGTCAAATATGGCGCCAATTCTCGTGCGAATATTGACTTGAATATTATGCACACATATGTGTATATTCACTACTATGAAGAATCGAGCATTACACGCAAAAATGAGAATAATTAAAAAATAAATAACGAAATTTTGAATAATGTGAGATAAAATAATATCTCTGTGTAAATTTGTACATTTACAGTCATAAACTCAAAGAAGTTATTTATGCGTTATGAGAAAAATGAAATAATCGTTCTTACCCATAATGCATATAAGTATAAAGACAGAAAATATTAAGTAACCGTGTAAAAATGTTTACATTTACTATCAGAAACTTGGAGAAATAATTTGCGGTTTGTGCGTAAAAAAATAATTATTCTTATCCAGAATACGTGAGAGTAGAAAAAATTTGATAATTATGTACAAATGCTCATCTACAGTGAAAAAAGTGAAATAATTCACAATTTATTAATAATATTGAAATTCTTTTACAATGAACAATATATAAAAATTCGTCACGTGTGCACACAAATGCATGCATTTATTATCTCAATTTACGTTAACTATAAAAGAACAATAATTCACGATCTTTTTATTTAAATTTTTTAGTATCGAAAAAAAGTCTGTGAAGATAATTGGAAATATTTTAAGTTTCAGTTTGTGATTTTTTTTTGTTTTGCTAAAAAAACTACAAAACAAATTTTTATTGTTTTTTTTAACTGTTATTTTTTCTTTAATGAAGCAAGGAAACATGTGATTAGAATTTTGAAGCAGAATAAAAAGCGAAAGTGCGGGCAGTCGAAAATAATATCGAGTTCAAAGACATTTGCGGCCTACTTTATGTCGTCGCATGGTCGTATCTTGTTTGACCCTTTCCTCTTGTTACGTCGAACGCAATCGAACTCGAAGGTCTCTCCTGGTCAACGAAACGAACGCCCTAGCCCCCAATTTATAACGCGTATGACAATATTTCATTTTTCGTCCTGCTCGACAAACGGCCATAACTTATAACTTTAATTTTCATGGACGGAATGAGGTCATGGTCGACACTTGCTCTGATCATTCGCAAAACGGCTGTGCAGGGATTTACCACTTATTATTATTCTTATTCCATGTGTGATTTGAATAATTTTATAAATTCATAAAACATGAAATTAACGAATAAAAAAATTCTATAAAAGAAATTCCTTGAAATGAGTAAAGGATCAAAAATTAGCTGAGATCACGAACATACGATTTGCAATGTGGACAACATAGTTGATGAGCCATGATGAGAGATAGCGAGCGACGAACTCGCCAAAAGCGCATTTTGCTGATGAACATTCGAGTCATCAATACGAGAATGAAAATTTTTTTGCCCAACGAGAAACGTGAGATCGTGACATATCTACGCATTGATCCTTTCGAAACAATATTAATACGTTCTTTCAGCATTACTCGGCTTACGACTCCCCCCGCCAATAATTATACACTCATTATTTCTATTTCTCTCTTTCTCAGATTTTTATCTCAAAATTGTCTCCATCCGTGCTAATTCCGAGACAGAAGGTTATTTTTTATTTTATTCACTTTGTGTCACTGTTACATGACATATAATGAGAAATTATATTTTCGCACGAAACAAAATAAAAATTTTTGAATTTCGTTAGAAATTTTCTTATTCACGATAAAAGTTGGATTTTTCGATTTTTTGTGTTTTCGTCTCAGGCTCACAATTTTTCAAACATAATTTTTATACCTTACGTGACGACAATTTTCCAAAAATTCATTTTTGAAATTAATTCGTGGAACCACAACCACAGCTGGTATTCAATAATTTAAATTCCGAGTCAGAAGATTATTTTTTATTTTATTCACTTTGTATTACTGTTACATGACATATAATGAGGAATTATATTTTCGCACGAAACAAAATATAAATTTTTGAATTTTGGTAGAAATTTCCTTATTCACGATAAAAGTTGGATTTTTCGATTTTTTGTGTTTTCATCTCAAGCTCAAAATTTTTCAAACATGATTTTTGTACCTTAACGTGACAACAATTTTCCAAAAATTCATTTTTGAAATTAATTCGTGAAAACCACAGCTGGTTCAATATTCAATATTTTATTAAAATAACGAAAAAACTCGATTTGTATCTTTTTTTTCATGGCGAACAATGGAAACGCGATTCTTAATGGATTTGATAATTATTCTAGGCGCGTTTCTTCAGGAGAAACCGAGAGCGTCGCGGTCGACGCGCACTTAGGTACAAATCGTTTGCGATCGGTGCGTTGACTTTGCATTCACGGACCGTCTTGGAGTCTCTTCACGGCTCTGTAAAATTAATAAACACCGAGTAATTCATATTCACGGTACATGCTTTTTTTCCGCGAGCTTGCTTCTACCGTTTGACACTTCTTGGTCGGGAATTCCACGTATCAATTTGGGTTTCGACGCTATTAACTTAATTCTTCGAAATAGTTTAAATCTGCCGGGGTGTGTGTACGTTTGTATTTGAAAAAATGAGATAATTTTTGCTTCTGTAATAGTAGGAAATCCCCGGTCTTTTTTTGGAGCAACGGTTCTTGGGATATTTTTTGAGAATTTACATACTTGCTGATGTGTTTTACTTAAAATTGAAAATATATTTAAAAGCATCGCATCGAGAACAGTCTTCATTGCTCATTACTTATAAATTGAATTTTTTATAAAAATGAGTAACTCGTAAAATTTATCATCAAATTCGAAAAGATAAATAAATTCTTGTCAAACTTGGGTAGAAAATTCGCCGATCCATATTTGATATGACTTATTGTGAAAAATGTATACTTACAGATTATTTTTTTAAGTCAATAAAAAAATAAATGATGTGAAGAAAAGCTAAAATAAATTGAACATTTTCGCAATTGGGCATGTCCAAATGGTTTTTCAATGTGGAAAACTTCAATCCATGGCCCAAGAACCCAACAATAAAATTTAATAATTTAAATTTCTCAAATTTCAAGATAAATTTTTTTTTAGATCAAATTAACTTCAATGTGATATCAGAAAATATTTTTCGATGGAAAATACTATTTACTATTAACAACGAATTCAGAAGAGTAAAGAACTCCGGTCGCCGTGTTAAAAAGTGTGTCCAATTCAACTGGGGTAACCGGCTATAAGGCCCATCTTCCTCTATAGAACTAGAGTTCTTTAGTCTTCTGAATTCGTTGCTATTAATACAATCAAGAACTCGTGTCTCGAAGACAATTTTGAAATATTTCCATGACTGTCGATTTTGTTACCAAAAAGCATAATTTGGTTGAAGTGCACAGTCAAATATTATTGAAATTATTTACTTATAGCTGATAAAAAAGAAAACATTACGGTAATATCTAACAGGAGATATTTAAATTTTTATGTAATTATTGAAGTATGCGGGTATATAAAGAAAAAATGAATGGATGTGCGTAATTCGTGAGGAGTGGCCAGGGGAAAGCCTTACCTAACTCTTACGTGTGTCTTCGTAAAATTTGCTTCACTGAATTTTAAGGATTCGTGGAAAGAGGGCACGTGACTGAATTCACGGACAGATGAAGAGAGAAGCCAAACGAGATAGATTTCTCTTCAGCTTTCTTTCATCTCATATTTATCCATTTTTACCTGTGTACAATTTTTTATATTTCACTTTCGAAAATAAAATTCTTTTACTCAACTTCCATCCAATGTATTTTTTTCTCATTTCATAATTTACCTTTGTCTTACGATTTTTAAAATCTATCCTATATTTTTATTTCTTGTTTTTTTTCAGTTCATATTTTTTAATTTTTTAAATCAAAAATAATTTTGTATTATTATATTTATTTTTATATAAATAAATTTAATTTAATTTATCTAATTAAATTTTTATTTTTTTATCATTTTTATTCTTTTTGATCATTTTGCTCTTCTTTTTTTTCTATCAATTTTTGGATCCACCGATAATCCGTGAGATGAAGAAGATGAGAGTGGGGACAGGAGAGAGGGAGAAAATGTGTTCCCGAGTGACAGTCTTTCTTTTTTGGGAGTGGATATCGAGAGAATAATATGGGAGGCACGCACAGAGTGACGAGAGCGGTGAGACTTGCCAGCCAAGTCTCATGGAGCTCTCTGCAGTATTCTGCAGAACAGTCTTCAATGTGCTGCTCGCTGATAGCTCATTCACACTCTCCTCGTCCGTGCGCCAACAGCGAATTTGCCAAAAATAATTAAACGGGACATTTCGCTCTTTTTTTCAATCTTCTGTCGTTTTTTAATTTACCTCGAAACGACTTTGTACAGAAATTGAAAAGTACATAAGCGATTCTTTTTTATTTAATTGGTACATTTTTATGAGAAATAATGACAGTGTATCTATTTTTGATAAACAAATATTCTTGCTATAACAGAACAATGACTAAAAGTTTGTGAAATAAAGTGACACGAGGATGCTCGATGGAATATATATTTTTTTCAACGAAGTTTGTGTAAGAGGTACGTCGAGAAAATGTTGCATTTTATTTTGCAATGGGAAGACCAAATTGGAAAATATAATTTCTATTTCAATGTTTTTAAATTTATTTTTTATTCATTTAATTTCTAATTAATTTATGATTTAATTAAATTTTTTTGTACTCTTTAACTTAATTATCAATTTAAAAAAATATAAATTTAACAAAAATTTAAAAAAATTTCTATTAATTTCTGGTTATACGATTCGTACGTAACTACGGTAATACAAAAAAGTTTTTTCGATTTTTTTTATCGAAATGAAAAAAAAGTCGAAAATTGGATGGACAGAATCCGAGCAAAAGGAATCTATGGATTCGAGGAACTGTATAAAACTTTCTAATACGAGTATTGCTTCCTGTACACACAAATATAAATGCGGACGCGACGCTCTTTCTCGTTCAAGTTCGAGTTTCCAAACATAAGCGCCACGCTCGTGCATTCGTTTTTCTTACCGAACGGGAATTGGTCAAGGGTCAAATTCGAAACTTCTCTTTTAAGAAACTTTTCGAAAATAATTTCTTTCTTTATCAGTTTTTAAAATGTATCTCAAAATAAATTACACTCCTGTATTTTTATTGTCAATTAAAAACTTACAATTGCAACACAGTGAGCAATAAATTATTTTATTATTTTCAATTTTGTTCAATGTAGAGCATTGTTTTTTATATTTCTTTTTTTTTAAGACTTCTTTGGAATTATTTTTCTACATTCCATCATTTTTTACGGTCCATTTTTCAGGAGTATCGTTATTCAATTCGATTCTTTTTGTTCAAAGATACGCCGGGATATTTTTACAAGTCCATAAAAATTTTTATAGGCAATAATAAATGGGATGTCCATTTCAGAAAATACAAAGTGAACCGTTATTGGAATATAATATATTCTCCGTAGTTTAAGCATACGTCCAAGAACTTTCGAATATTTATCTTTCCAGCCCCAACATTATAAATTACATAAATTTACATTATATGTACAAGTTAAAAAATTTAGTTAAATATTTCATTAAACATGAATAATTATTATATATATATTTTTCAATGTTCCTGTTCAACTTGAAACTCTTTTGATGATATGTAAAAAAATAATTAATTTTTTTTAATTTATAAAAAAATTGAATAAAAATATTCAATAAGGCGAAAATGTTTCGATGACGTCGCGAGGTTAAAAGAAGTCAGGTTGCTTCGTGAATTCATTGAACTCAAAGTGCTTCGAAAGCTTCCTCGTTTATAGAGAAATATACTTGACACGAATACGTCTTGTGCATCAAAGCTATAAATTACCACGCATCTGGTTGTATAATTACTCATTTGATAATAATAAAACGAAAATAGAAAAAAGAAAGAAAATGTGAGTAATGAAAAAGAACTTTAATAAAGATAAACGAAAGAATAAAACAATGAAAATAAAATCAGAATAAACTTGAAATGTTTGAATATTTTTTGAATTTTATCAGTTTATTTTTTTCTAATTCTTTTCGAATTAAAAATGTGCATAATTTTAAATTATTCATAGAGAATGAGATGAGGAATTTTAAAAACTTAAAATTATCTATTAATTTTTCAATTTTTTAAAATTCATTTGTTTAGAGTTAAAAATCATCTGATTACAGGATTTGAAATTTTTGATAACAAAATGTTTAGATTAAAGAATATTAATAGATCGGAGAGAAGAGCACGTGCTCGAAATACATAGCCTGAAAAGTGTTCTCTCTCGTTGAAAGTGGAGGAAGGTTTAATGATCGCGTAGTATCTTGGAAAGTCGTCGACCTTGGCAGACATTTCTTACGTTTTGCCAATTTGTTACTTTTTTTGTATCTCTAGGGTGACATCAGAAATTTCGAAACAATTTACAGGATCTAAGGTCACTCTTTTCGCAAATTTTTTGCACTCTATTAAAAAAATTTTTCGAAAATTTTTTTATATATAAATTAAAATTGAAAACACAATTATTTAGACATTCTTTCGGTTATTTTTTATGTAGTTTTTACATCTATAAGATTTATTGTCTTATTACTATAGCAAATTATTAACAATTAAATTCACACAATTTGTTTTTTTAAGTATTACTTTAATTATGATAATTCAATTGCCTTAAAATTTAAGGAATAGCCACGTGCTTAACAATAATTTTATGGACAAATAAATGATAAGCATACATTTTTCTGATGTATGTCAAAAGTATTATTCACATTAAGTTAAAGAATAAAAATAAAGTATTCGTATCTTTTTTTTTATAAAATTAGAATATCGCGAAATGTTTGAAAAAAAATTGAAAAACTTTTGAGCGTAGCAACGAACCTCCTAAAAAAGCGCACAAAACACCGAAATCTTTCTTCTGACTTCCCAGGAGAAACAGTTTTGAACAGTTTATTCATGAGCAAAACAAACTCGAGGCTCCAAAGAGAGCTCACAAAAGGGCACAAAAAAAGATTTTTCCCCTTTTTTCGCGAACATGACGCTACCATTTTAAATTCTGAAGAATAAAATTGAGTTGTATACAATTTATTTTTTTTAGCCCATGATAATTTGTGAGATTAAATACTGTAATATACAAAAAAAGAATTTTGCAACGATGTGAATGCAACCTTGACATTTGTTAAAAATCTCAAGGATCGATCTGGCAAATTTTTTTTTTTTTTAATTTTATTTTTATAAATTAATGATACTAATCCGAAAATTTTTTTTTTGTTGCAGATTCTTAAGCCTTCCTTCGTCCAGCAACGTTTTGACCGACGCTGGCGTTTCTTTTTTTATTATATCAGAAAGTGTAAAAAATAGGAAACAAAAATGTTAAGCAAAATATTTGAAGTTCATGGACGATTCTGTGCCAGTCATCCGCTCGAGGTGATCGTCACGACGTTTACGTTGACCGCTTGCATGCTCAATCTGGAAAACGGCAGTTCATTACCGAGGGATGCAAAATTTCCGGGTACGAGTCACTGCAGACATGGAAGATGCGGCCCTGATGTAAGTTCAATTAGTTTTAAATCATCAATTTATCTATATTAAATATTTGAAAAAAAAATTTTCAATAAAATTAAAATATTAAATATGTTCTACTAAATTTGAAAACAATTCACTGCACTGTTCAAAATACATTTTATTCTAAAGTTATCTAAATTTAAGACTGTCTCTTAAGAAAAATGCACAAATTCACAATATATAGATATTTGTTCACGAGTTGTTTTCTTATTTATTAAACCATTTTTGTTATTTTTCATTTTGAATAATTTTCTTTTAAATCATTTTAATATTTTACTGATACATGCAATTTTCAACAGGATCAGAACGCCGTCGATGTGATAGTCATGACAATAATAAGATGCCTGGCTCTGCTCTTCTGTTATCATCATATCCGAAATTTAAGAAAACTCGGATCAAAATATATTCTCGGTTAGTATAATTTATAATACTGGTTATTTTTCGAATTTTTGTTCTTCCTTTCTAAGGAACAAAAACGAGAAATAAAGCAAATCTGTACTGAGCGAATATTCAAATGATCGAAGCAGGAGTTTCCCACGTCCCATCGTTACAACGATGACGAAAGATTTTTTTTAGCATTGCCTTTGATAAAACCGGATCTCGGCTGGGAAGGACTGTGTGAAAGCACCGACGAGCGTTCAGTGAAAGTTTTATAGAAAGTGATAGCGTTTCGTGCACGCTTCAAGCTCGTTTCGGTCGTTACTATTTGCCTCCTCGATTCTTCGCCCCATATTTCGACGAATAATTGCGCACCGCTGCCAAATTTATTCCAAAGTTTCTCCAATGACTCCAAAAAATTTGGATCTCCAAAAAAAAAATGTTTCTCTCGCGGATAATTTTTTATCGCTTCTCGAGAACAATGAAACGTTTTCAACGAGAGCAAAAAACTTTTGTTCATTGATCCAATTACGGTATTTCTTTATTTTCAGGCATCACCGGCCTTTTCACCGTTTTCTCCAGCGTTGTGTTCACCTCGAGCGTTCTCAACTTCGTTCGCAGCGAATTTTCTGATCTCAAGTGAGCAAAAATAATTATCAACAATCTAAAGATAAAAAGACAATTTATAAAAAAAAATTAAATTCGAAATTCATTTGTCTCAAAAGAATATTTTCGGATTTTTCATTATGTGTTATTTTAATTATATTTAATTTTATTGTTCATTTCAGGGATGCAATATTTTTTCTGCTACTCCTGATCGATTTAAATAAAGCTGGAGTATTGGCACAATTAGCCTTAAGCTCAAGAAGCCAGGAGGAAGTGCGTACAAACATAGCCAAAGGAATGTCCCTCCTTGGACCAACAATTACACTGGACACTCTTGTCGAGACTCTTCTCATTGGGATAGGCTTTTTATCCGGCGTCAGAAGACTCGAAGTTCTCTGCAGTTATGCCTGTCTCAGCGTTGTTGTGAATTATCTCGTTTTCATGACCTTCTATCCTGCCTGTCTGTCCCTGATACTGGAGGTGAGTTTTTCCGAGAGAAATGAAAATTTATCGAAATCAAAAATTAAAAAGTGTTTAGTATTTTTTTCACTGGTAATACTGTCAAATCAACTCAAGACATTTCGTTTCAAAATCGAAAAATAATACGGATTTGATAAACGTAAGACTTTTCTTTCCAATCAGTAAATCCACATAAAATATTTTAGAAAATTTTGGTAATTATTTTTTGAGTAATTTTCAAATGCTCGGAGACTATGTGAATATAAATGTAAGAAAATTCACTCGCATATTTCATATAAAAGAACTTTTTAAATAAAAAGGAGATACATAAATCATTCCAAGTATTTGAAGTTTAGACCTCGAGTTTCTTGCAAAAAGCTAATGCACTGTTCAAAAAAATCTACAAGAAAAAATGTTACTGGAGTGTCTCTAATTTTTTAAATTAGTATGATTACGCTTATCAAGTGTGAAATACGTGTCTCGGGAGTCTCGCAGTTTTTAAAGAACGTAAATTTAAAAAAATATGTGATTATTATAATGTGATGAAAAATTTTCATAAAATTCATAAAATTAAAAAAAAAAAAAATTTCATAAATAAACGAAAACTACTCTTGAGTATTTAAAAGGTTCCTGTAATTACAGCGCGAAATAAGGATTCAATCTCTTCAAAGAAAACATCTTTTAAAAATATCTCTTTTCGGGGATTCAGTTCTTTTTTATTCACGTTAATTTTGTTCGTGAATTTTCAGCTCGCACGTGGCAGCACAGGCATGGGAAATCTCAGCGCTGACAAGATATTGATGATGCATTCGTTGAACGAGGAAGACCAGAAACCAAATCCTGTCGTCGAACGAGTCAAGCTCATTATGATCGCTGGCCTATTTGTTGTTCATGCTCACAGGTTTCTATAACTTTTATTATTATTATTATTATTATTATTATTATTATTATTATTATTATTATTATTATTATTATTATTATTATTATTATAAATAATGACTTGCAATTTACAGGATTAATTTTCACTTTACCACTGCGATTATTTCTTGAAAACTTTTTCAACATATTAATTTTTTTTATCGTACGCACGGATTGAGTTCTTTTTACTCGTAACCCGACACCGATTACTCAAATATGCGTTCAAGCAGATCTTGGAAAGGTTGGAAAGAAAACGGATCAAGCGAGATCGAAACGGATCCAAGGCCAAATCTATACACGTAATCTTCTCGATGCAACTAAATGTTGCGATTCGAGCGTGCCTCTTACTTTGCGAATGATCGAAGATTGTAATCAAATCGAGCTCATATACACACTTCATATTTTTTTTCATCATTCAAAACTTGGAAAACAATTTTTTGCGTCACGAAGAATTCTGGCTAGGGACTTTATTTCGCTCGTTGTTTCAATCGTAACGGAAGCGACGAAGACGTCAGGAAGGGAATGACGTTCCTGGACATTTTAAAAGCGTTATCGACGATCTGACCCGACTGCTCTTTGTCGCTGGCTCTGCGAATCATATTGTCGAGACGCTCATTCTCTGAAGAGTAGCGGGTCAGGTTCACATTGGTTGTAACGCATTAGCATAGATATATTTATATTTCACAATGGGATAACATTGAGCTTTATGAATGGCGAGGAGCCTCGGTGATTCAAAATTTTACCATTGAGGAGAACGAAAAAAATACATGGAAAAATTTTTAAGAAAATAAACCGGATCGATCATTCCCTCCGATCGTGGAACAAAAAATACATTTTAAGACAATGTGAACATAAGCGATGCCATAATCCCCGGGTCGATTGAAATTTATGAAAAAATATGAATACAAAGTATCCAGGAAGTGAAAAGTATTTTATAATGACCGGTCAATATTAATGGTACTGATAAAGAAATGAAAATTGATGTCTGACGAATCCGGACGTCTAATTTTGAATTCAAGCGCACTTAAATTTTCTCGCGATCGTACATTCTTTCATTTTTTTTTTCTTATCCCTTTACATATTACATGAGCATGTGTCAATAATAAACGATGGACAAAGGATGTAGATAGAGGCTCACTTCGAAGAAGAGACCCAAAAATAAACGTTTTCCGAACGCTGGTGGTGGAGATAAGGGGAGCGACGGGATATTTCGTACTCGCGTGTTTCCTTGTCAGGTTGTCTAGCATCTTAGTCTCGTGAAAGAAAGCTCGCAGGTACCGACTCCTCTCGTCAATGAATGATCTTCCGACGCTTTCGAACGTTGAAAAAAGTTCGTGAATTCACGCTAAAGTCGATTTATTTCATATTCCCCAGTAATTTTCCTTCGTTGCAACAATCACTCGGTTATCTATGTACGAAGAGCCCTGTATTCGTTGTTTTAAAGTAATTTTCCTTGTCAGGTTGAATGTATCACATTCGAAGTTTTAATGTCAGGTCGTAATAACTCAATTTTCTCGGAGTGCTCACGTTTGTTTGTTATTTCGTTCTTGATAATATTCTAAAATTCTTTTTGTTTCCAGTCGCTGGCCTTTCAGGCACGGTGATGTTGAGGACACGGTCGAGGGAAAGCCTCTGCCGATAGATTCCCACATAATAGTGACAAACCACAACAAGTCGGAGACTCCGGATGACTTTACCGAGCACTTGATGAACTGGTTGTCCGTCAGTGCGGATAATATTGTGATTCTCATATTGCTGCTGGCGCTAGCGGTGAAATTCGTCTACTTCGAGGACAAGGGCGAGATCGCGAAGCAGCTCAGATTCAAGGACATCGAGGACAAGAGCAAAGAGGAAACCATCGAGACAATGCAGCCAACGCTGGACGCTTCGTTGAGACAGAGATTCGGTGGACCTTTGCCTTCCATCGAGCACTCGGTATTTCCGCTGTCTCGAATTTGCGGTAGCTGGATCGAGGTCGGCCATGAATCTTCCATCGAGCTGCAGGACAAGGAAGTCCAAACGGACGGCAAAGCTCCATCCGTCGACGAGAATTTTTCCGAGATCGTCGAACATGTGAAAGCTCCGCCGAGAAGCGTCGAGGAGTGTCTTGGCATTTATCGCTCCGAAGTGAGTACATCGAGATCCTATTTTGAAAAAAAGATTCAGGCATTAATTTCGATAAAACAGGATTTTTTTAGTATCATTTTTGGGAAGTAAATTTATTATTTTTGGAAGAATTTTTTTTAAGCGATGCAATCGAAGATATCGAGTGGGGATTATTCATTGTTATGCTGAAAAGAAACAGCTGGCTAACGAAGCGCTACGAAAGTTCGAGGTCGTTTTCTCGAATTCGTGAATTTCTGCGAACATTGAGTGAACGAAAATAGAAATTTTATAGCTTCCGGGAGTCATCGGAATAATCGAGACGAATGTTTTTTCAAGGATGGAATAACCACGATTTTATGACAGAGAGTAAAAACTCAAATTCATGCAACCATTAATTCCGATTGAAATTTTCTTGCAGCTCGGAGCAGCAGGTCTTACGGATCCGGAAGTCATCGAGTTGGTCAAGGGGAAATACATACCGGCCTATCAGTTGGAAAAAGCGGTAGGGGATATGGAGCGCGGGGTCGGAATAAGAAGACAGCTCATCGGAGAGGCTGCTCGTTTCACGGACGAGCTTTACGATCTGCCTTACAAGAATTATGATTACACCAAGGTTTTGGGCTCCTGTTGCGAAAACGTGGTCGGTTACGTGCCGGTACCGGTTGGAATTGCAGGTCCGTTGTTGATTGACGGCCAGCTCTATCACATACCGATGGCAACGACCGAAGGTTGTCTCGTCGCATCGACGAACCGTGGCAGTCGAGCGCTCATGAGCTGCGGAGTAACCAGTCGCGTAGTGTCGGACGGAATGACGCGAGGACCGGTCGTCAGGTTTCCGAACATAGTTCGCGCGAGCGAGGCCATGGCGTGGATGCAAGACTCAAAGAATTTCGAGGAGATGAAGAATAGCTTCGACGCGACTAGTAGATTCGCCAGACTGAACAAGATACACGTGAGAATAGCTGGCAGACACTTGTTTATAAGATTCGTCGCGAAAACCGGTGATGCGATGGGCATGAACATGCTCTCCAAAGGCACGGAGAAATCGCTACAAACGGTTCAGGCGCAATTCTCGGATATGGAGATTTTGTCACTGAGCGGTAATTTCTGCACGGATAAAAAACCCGCAGCTGTGAACTGGATAGAGGGTCGAGGCAAGAGCGTCGTCTGCGAAGCAGTCGTACCCGCGGATGTTGTTACGACCATTCTCAAGACAACGGTGCATGCGCTCGTTGATGTTAATATAAGTAAAAACATGATCGGCTCGGCGGTCGCTGGTAGTGTCGGCGGCTTCAACGCTCACGCTGCGAATGTCGTGACCGCGATTTACATCGCTACTGGGCAAGATCCAGCGCAGAACGTCGGGAGCAGTAATTGCATGACCTTGATGGAACCCTGGGGAAACGACGGGATGGATCTCTATGTGTCATGCACGATGCCCAGTATCGAAATCGGAACCGTAGGCGGTGGAACGGGTCTACCTGCCCAGGGCGCCTGTCTTGCCATGCTCGGAGTTAAAGGAGCTCACGTGGAAGAGCCTGGTGAGAATGCTAGCAAATTAGCCAGAATCGTCTGCGCCACCGTTTTAGCTGGTGAATTGTCATTAATGGCGGCTCTCACCGCTGGTCACCTAGTCAAAAGTCATCTCAGACACAACAGGTAACACGGTTTTCCTGCCTAAAATAATTTTTTCGCTTTTTTTAGAAAATGATTTAACAAAATGTTCATTTTTGCAGATCTTCAACAACAGTGAGCAATACGCTGAGCTTGAATCGAAACGATGGAATACACTTAAAGGTGCCAAATTTAGTAACCGATATGCAAGCACTTTGCACGGACGCGAAAAACCAATCTTAGCATACGGAACGTGAAGACTCGTGAATTAACTTCTGTGGAAAGAGATTATGAAGATTCTATCATTCGTCCTGCGTTCAATGGGAAACTGAAAAGGAAGACAATTTCGTTCGCTCTGGAAAAAGCGAGAAAGGGTTTCAAAAACTTTGTCGAATATTCTCAAGCGTGCAAAAATATTAGATCGCTACATTGAAATATGCAAATTTGTATAGAATTCCAACTGTAGAACAAAAAAGAGCAATTTATCATTGAAACGATATGTTCATATTAGATTGTGTTGCTTTGGTAACATAATGTTGTAATAATTGTACAAAATGTATCAAATATCAAATCATTTATGTTTTAGATTACAAAGAGCTATATTACAAAGTAAGAATAAAGCAGTGGTAAATGGATTCTCATGCAGGATTTGTGTAACTATAATTGCGTTTATTCGATAATTTAAACTGTCGGTTATTTTGATATTAAATGAAAATAAAAATGGACGTTTTCATGGTCCAAAATGTTTGTTAAATAAGATTCGGTCCATCGTCGATGCTCCTTTGCGAGCAACATTTTCATGTGGTTGTAAAATGAAAAACAATTTCAATTTGCTCCTTTTATTAGAAAAATTAACCAAAATGTGACGATGTGCATTGCAGCATATTATGATAATTAAATTAAAAGTATGTTAGTAACGATTCAGAGAACTTTTACTTTTGTACAATCCTGTTTAATACTTAAGTTGATTTGACCCGCAACTTTTTCATGGACATGCAAGAATCTTCTCTCCTTGGCAACTCAGAAAGATTACATCTTTTCATAAGTTTCCTCGTAGCCACATTCTTCGCAGGTGTGAGTGTAAGTGTCATCATCCTCATTGTATGTATCTTCACCAAAAACATGAGTGTGCGATCCTTTTTTAGTTTTATCATACACCGAACTTCGAACTTCCATCCGCAACTGCTTTACCTATAAAATATTAGAGATTCAAAGCAAAACAGGTAATTAAAAAATCAATGAATATTGACAAGTTACTAAAATTTTCAGAGCTAATTGTATTTACTTTTTTATTGAATTTCTTGATCTTAGTTTCCTGTCTTTTTACATCACGTAAACTCTTCTCTTTCAATAGATTATCCTCAGTGCCCCAAACCTCTAGTGCTCGTTTCTCTATTTGGATGTGAAGATACAATTTCATCTCTCCCCATCTGGCATTATGAGGATTTTTTCTAACAATGAACTTCAGAGGAGGCTCTCTCTTATCTAAATCGCAATCCTTCAAAAGGTATTCATCTTTCGCCTCTGTTCTTGTGATTAGCGTGTGCTTGTCTTCATTGTCTCTGTAAAAAAATAGTTTTTAAAGTTATACAATTATAAGATGAATGCATGTAACAATACAGTTGTATTCCATAAAATTGCATGAAATTCTTACCGACAAGAGTCACATACAGGATAATCGAATTTTTGCAATAAATAAGAATCCTTGAACTCTTTTTTGCATTCCTCGCAAATGGGAAAACCTGATACAATCGGAGCAGGATCTTCCACAACATTTAACTGAAAATGCAGATTTTTAAGAGAATAAAAAATTAACGAAATATTGAAAAGTTTTTTTTTTTTACTCGAGGTATTCACCATCAGTTCTTCCAGATCATCATCATCTTCTATGAGAAAACCACCTCCACTGTCCACAACTTTTTGCCCCTGTACCTTGAGGACTCTTGCTTGAGTTGAGCATTCACTTTGAAGAATGAAAAATTCATTTTAAAAACGAATAAAAATAAGTGAGAATCAGTTCGAAACACACATTCGATTTTATAATTTGCTTACTCTCTCGCGTAAGGATGAGCGACGACTTTTGATTTTTTTAATAATAAAGCTCGCTGCCGATTACGTTCGGCCCGTTCTTTATCCCATTTCGGTGACGAGGAATTCCCTTTCTCGAGAGTCTCAGAGACAACCAATTTTTCGTTCACCGTAGACATTACGTTAAATTTTACAATTTTGGAGCGTAAAGAGAGCACTTGTTTTCTTATTCGAATTAACCAAGCAAAATGTAGGGAACGTCACATGAGCACGATTAATGACAAATTTGACCTCAATTCATACAAGAAATTAAACAATAGAATATTTAAATAAACAATGTTTGTAAGTTTTTTTATTCGATACAGTCAATGATTCCTTTCAATGATTTAATATACTGTTTATAAAATGTTATTTTTTGCAATTATTCGTATACACAAGTTTCATAATAACACGCCCTCTAGGTGTGTTTGTGTCGGCTGAGCAGACGAAAAACAGCCCTGCAGGTTAAAGACGGTTTCACGAACATTTTTTCATACAAGTTGTAATTAATATGATGGCTACAAAAGGGTGGAAGGTTAGTTCAAGAAAATATTGTCGACGCGCTATTTCTTTGCATAATTGAAGACTTTCCACAATTGAAAATCTGATTAAAAATTATTTTTTCTGGGCCGTCGACACTGAAATTCTTTGTACTCGCTAATTTTAGGTTGTTCAGGCTCACGTTCCAATGATAAAATTTCGAAAAGGAGGTCTAAAACAAGGTAACATGACGTTTCAAAGAGCACTCAACTGAGAGTGAATTGTGAATGAAGAAAAATTATTTATTCTGTAAAATTGATATGCTAGCCATTGGAGGGGCGGTTGCAACTCCGACAACTGCGTCAGGGACGCGAGTTGGCTCGAGCGGACCCGGTGCAACCGGACCTAGAGCTATAGCTTTGCCCACGATCGAAGATTTTCAACTGCCTCTCAAATTTCAGAGAAGACCTATCGACCCTAATGAGATCGAATATATCAATGTAAGTTAAACCTTTTTATATTTTTTTAATTGAGTAAATAAATTTTTTTCTATAACAATGATTAATTAATTTTCGTATTTTTCAGCGAGGAGGTCCTGAATAATTTATCTCGTCCTAGAATAAAACTATAAATTTGTCATCATAAGTCAACAAACTTAGTCAAACAACTTCAAGCCCCTTGTTGTAAAGAATATGTAATCTTATAAATAAATAACGTTATATTTTCATTGAAATAATAAATAAAGGATAAAAAAAACACGAGTTTGTTAATTTTTAGTTCAAAATGATCGATTTATCTCACATGGGTGTAAAAAAAAAATTTTTTTCACACATTGGGACAAAAACAATTTAAAATTTGTCAGAGAGTTGTAAATAAAATAGCATTTTTAAAATATACAATGACAATAATTACAATTAATGTAAATGAATTAGATTTATAAATTAGACAAAACTTTAATCCTCTACTTTGCGTGGTAGAGCAGCAACTTCAGCTCTGGTAATTTTCTCATTCAAAATTACCAAAGTCCTTACTATGCTGTCAATCAAGTTGTTATATTCAGTGAAAAGAGATCCCACGTTGCGAGTTACTTCTTCTCTTTCCTCTTGACATTTGATGTAACTGAATGTCAACTGATTTAATTTCGGCAAAAGCTCTGGTACGTCCTTGATGGAATCCAGTTTCAGAGCTGGACTCAGTTCCTCCAAACGCTGTACGTTTTTGTGACACTCTCGAATTTCGGATTCAGTTGCAAGTAAAAGTTCAAGCTTCGCCTCGGCATGCAAATCTGTGCTGTCGTAACTGGGATCAAGCATGTCATTCAGTTCTGGCAAACGTTTAACCAGATTGTTTGTTTTTTCTCGACCAGACAGAGCCGATGCAATGAGAGTATTTGCATGCAGTATGCTGTCGATTATTGAATTTTCTGGCAAAGGATCATCGATTGATGGGTTCTTATTCAGTCCATATATACGATGTTCGAGCTCCGTTACACGTTGCTCCAATAAATCGATCGAAGTCATCCTAGATTTATCAGATATCTGCAAAAGAATTTTGTGCTCTATGAAATTTTCAAAAAGAAAAATTACTCATGAAGGATTTTATTGACTTTTGAGAAATGGATAATTTACAAGTAAACACATGATATATTATTAAATCAAACGTCGTTCTTACCTTAAATAATGTACAATTGAATAAAATGGAGTGAATAGGCAATATAGAGTAATTAGTACTTCTTATAACCAAATTGTTTGACAGCTGACACAGTTGCTAGTGATAGCCAGCTGATTGGAACTGCAGCGCCACCTGTGAGGAAATCGTTAAACATGATCCACCAATCACGAAAAAAATTCCAAATTCAATTACAATTTGACCAATTTCTGTACATTTTTGTCTGCACATGTAAAATTTTGTATGCGGAATTAAAAAAATATTAAGATTTCTTTTTTTCAATTTTTTTTTACATCAGTTTTCCTCATTTAAGTTTGATATCCAAACAAATAACGTCGGAATAAATTATATCATAGGATTTTAAATAAAAAAAAAATTTATAATTTATAACTGATATGTGACAACACAGCGTATTGTTTTTGTCGGAAAACCCGTGGTTCGTAGCAAACTCAATGACTGCAAAAAGCATAAGTAGAGACGCACGGTTTTCGACTCGGCACAAAGACTTTGTTTTTGACCTCGGCATGACGCTGCCTTCCAAAGATCTCTTCGTGAAATCAATTTCAATTTCAATTTTGTAATGAAAAAAAAATTAAAATACACTATGTAAAGCTAGAATGCCCACGGTAATTTACAGACAGAGCATTTGTGTTATTTTATTTCTTTTCGCAACTGCAGCGGCCTGGTCACGTCGGTACACTCCCAAATTCTCGACATTATTTTGCGTAGTTCGCGGAATAACGACAACGTTTAAAAAGTCCTCTCTTAAAACGCAAATGTTATGGACAATACAACAGGCGGTGATATACTCCGCCATCAGGTCCACCCTTGTCATGGGTAGGCAATGCAATAAACTCCTCATTCGCATTTTCAGGAAACCCAGACATTTATCTCCTACCATTCTGGTTGACGAATGACGGGAGTTATAATTAACTTGCTGTAGATTCAAATTCCCGTTATCGGGAAACGGAGTCAGAAGGTGTTCATGGAGTTCATAAGCTGAATCACCAATGAGATGACTGTTCCCAGGAAATTTATCCTCTTCGTTGAGATACTGAGCAACGTTCGACAGTCGATGGACTCCTTGATCATTGATAGATCCAGGTTGTCCAGCATAACAGTCTGTTATTAAAGATTTATGATCACACACAATCTGTAAAGAATAAGAATAAAAAAAATAATGTTTAATCACACATAGCGATCAAATAAATTAAAATAAATTTACATGGAAATGTAAGAACATACTTTCTCAGAAATAATGATCAAACTTGAGATTTTAAACCTTTTGTTCATTTTAATTTATATTTCAAAAAACTTAATTTTTTACCTGTAGTTCAATTGAATGATACCCCTTATGATTGATATAGTCAGTAGGATTTCCATTAGGAGCTTTTATTTTTATGTGGGTCCCATCAATGACCCCAATAACATTGGGAAATCCGCCATTCTCCTTGAATCCTCTTATTACACTTGCAGCTGATTCTCCACTCGGCCATTCTATGAATGTTCTAATTTTTTTACAGAGACCATGTGCTACCCTACGGACAGCTCGGACAGCAGTACCTCGACCCACATTGAATCTCTCGCACACTGCTCTGTAATATAACAAGAAAAAGGAAACATTTTATTAGAAGAAATTTTACTCCATTTGTATACAAAAATCTTTTCAGGCGCTATTTCTTACTTGTATGAGTCTGTGGTAGCCATTTTCCAGAGAGCAATCATTATTTGTTGATGAGCAGGGATCATTGGACATCCAGGGCCCTGCCGTATCAATTCCTCATGCAAAAGACTATCTATGAACTCGAAAGTTGATTTGGACATTCTGCGTACAAAAGAGATCACAAGGTAAAATGTTGACAGGTAAAAAAAAATCCATTGAGAACTGAATAAAAACTTTGAAATTATAAAAACGCAGATTTTACTTACCGAAAGTGACTTTTGAATTCTACATCGGAATACCGGTTTAGGTCATGGTTCTCTAAAATACGCGGACGCGGTATGTGTTGCGTACTGAGCAATAATAAATTCAACCATTCTTCATCGGACGAGGAAGACGAATCCGAAGAATCCATCTCTCACTTTTGAAACTGATATTGTTGCCGAAATTGAATTATTATCTAGGTTATGTCATCTGTTTATTTACATCATTTTCAAACAAACGCTGTTTTTAACTTTTTATTTACATATGTTTATGACTTATTTCTGCGAATCATTGTTGTCAATTTCAAATATGGATATACTTTATTTTTCAATTTAATTTTTCAGTAAGTAAATATAAACATATAAAATATTATTTGCTACTATGGGAAAAAAATTATCGCTCTCATGAAAATGAAACCCGGTGTTTATTTTGGACTTTGCACTTGTCGATTTCGTGTTTACATATACATTTGTATCCCCCGATATTCTTTAAACATTCTGAACTTTAAACGCGAGTGCCTACTTGGCCAATACTGGTAAAATTTGCAGATTAGGTAGAAAAAATAAAAATGAACAGTGTACAACTTTTGAAGTCAATTGCCAGCAAGAATACGAGACGTGAGTTCGAATGAAAAAATATGTTTTTCTTGAGATTGCATCATTGTTTTTTGGCACAAAAGTGATCGTTCTTTGTTGCAGAATTTTGGAATAATTCCGCAAAATATTTCGGTACAATGGGTTCGAGTACTTACAAGTCTCTTGCTATAAGTGTTCCAAAAGAATACGTGTACCATGTGGAACTCAACAGGCCAGCAAAGCTCAATGCTCTCACAACAGAGATGTGGTTGTAAGTAAAAAAAACAATTACTTCTATGAAAAAGAGAAATATATTAACGATTGTTTTAATTTTCAGAGAATTTGGGAAATGTTTCCAGGAACTTGGAGAAAATCCAGATTGCAGGGTCATTGTACTGTCCGGAGCTGGAAAACTTTTTTCTGCCGGTATAGATTTCCAGAATGCCATGTCCCTTGGACAAAGAACTGCTGAGCACAGCGACATAGCCAGAAAAGCCAAAATAATTAAGGATGTGATAGTAAAATACCAAGATGCTTTCACAGCTATGGAAAAGGTTTTAAATTTTACACTTAAAAATCTTTCCGTCAGTTTTTCTCTAAGTAATACTTGTAAAATAAAATTTTCAACAGTTCCAGAGAAGAGAGAATTCTATGTGAAGTATTTCCTACAGTTAGCAAGAAATTTGAATAAAATAAGGCACTGAATTTTTCCAACTATTTAGATGTAAAATTTTTTTTCGATATTCTAAAATAGATTTCTTTTAGTGTGAGAAACCAGTCATCGCTGCAGTTCATAGTGCTTGTATTGGTGCTGGAGTTGACATGATATCAGCTGCTGACATTCGTTATTGCAGCAAAGACGCTTGGTTTCAAATAAAAGAAGTTGACTTGGGCATGGCTGCCGACGTAGGAACTCTGCAGAGATTTCCAAAAGTCATTGGGTCTGACAGTCTGGCTCGTGAACTAGCATATACAGGAAGAAAATTTTCATCCCAAGAAGCCTTGGAGTCCGGTTTCGTGAATCGCGTATTCGAAAATAAGGAACAGTCAGTAACATATCGATTTTCGAATTTAATTAATTTCTAAAAGATCTCTCAGTTTTTTTATTGTGGTAACAAATTTTAGACTCCTGTCGGAATCGCTCGTCATTGCTGAAGAAATTGCGAAGAAAAGTCCTGTGGCTGTTCAAGGCACGAAAGCGAGTATTGTTTATTCGCGAGATCACACCGTTCAAGAAGGACTTGATCACATAGTGAGTATAATTTTTAATCCACCTAAAATTAGAAAGAAAATTGAATCAATTCTTATCGATTGACGATTTAAAAATAAAAAAATTTCATCACTTCTGATTGATACACGATGTTTTTTTGTTACTTCACAGGCACAACAAAATCAGGCAATGTTACAGAGCGAGGACTTTCTCAATGCTGCAGTAGCACTTGCAACCAAGGGCGATCCTCCAACATTTTCCAAATTATAAATAACGATTCTAAAAAGCAATTCTATTTTTTACACTTTTTTATAAGAATATGAAATTTATGATGGAAATATTTTAATACTGGTTACTTATTAAATGACTTTATATCGAAAAGTTCAAGTCTTGAAAGAAGCCTTTCTTTTTGGGCATAGCAGCCAATCTGGCAGCTTCCATTTTTTCGTAAATTTTGTAAACATCTTGTTCGTCGGGGATATTCACCTAGAAGCGAGCGAAATGATGATCTGGAAAAACTACGAATTTTTAAACTCACGATTAGAAGATTGATGTAGTGTTCGTAATTTATTCTGTTCGTCTGTGAGTCGCAAGCTACGGTCATCATTTCTTCAATTTCTTCTTTCGAAAACGGTTCTCCAATTTCCATCATTGCTTTCTCAAGGTCCTCTCTCAACACGTAACCACGATTTTCAGGGTCGAGGAGTTGAAACGCTTTCAGCAGATCTTCTGGTTCAGCAGGCTTATATCTGCCCAAAAAAGAAAATTATTTGCCGTTCGAACTATTAAATAAAACTTTCTTATTTTTTTACTTTTGTTCACATATTGCTTTAGACATATAGTCAACAAATCGTTCCTGTGTCACGCAATTGTTCTCGACATCCTCAACTTGAACTTGAATCTCCTGTAGCTCCGCTTCCGTGATTACGCAACCTGCGGAATAAAAAATAGATTGTAAGGCGTTATCGTTAAAAAAGAAATTGTTTCGTTGTTAAATATTTACCCAGAGATCTGATAATCGTTCCCAACTCCCGAACATCGACCTCGTGACTTCCAGCGTTATCAAAGACGGCAAACGCGTCGGCAATTCGTTTTTCTAGTAACGTGGGTTCCGTCACTGACGTGAAAAATAAATTTTACAAATAAACAAAATTATTTCGTAAGAATTTTTAAAATAATTTTGTTCGATACAAACTTTTTCTGAATGTTAGGTAATGAGATTGGATTTCTCTCTGACCAATACTTTACCTTTTGTTAAATCAATATCACTATACAATTACCCTGTAAACCTTGCGCGACCGATAAACGCCTCGCTACCAAACTTTTTCGAGTAATTCTTCGGCTTATCGGCCGTTCTGCAACGTTCACAGACAAACTCATGGTGCAATAATATCATGCACATTTCTGGAATATTTGTCTAAAAAAACAACTGATTGGAATGGAAAATTTTCATATATATATAATTTTATAGATTAGGTTCTTACAAATACGATATGGTACAAAAAACGATTTTGACTCTGAACCGAAAGTCAAAAAAAAAAATTCGCGATATCATTTTGTTTCATTTTTTCGCGTGTTCGAATGTCATTCTCGAAAAAAATGAACAGTAGACTCGGTAAATTGGTTGACAATATTGTCACATTAAAAATGCGCGGTTTGTCTGTCGATCTCGATGATATCTTCGACGATTTCGGAAACGCGGGTTCCAATTTTTTTAGCTACTTCGATCTTCTCGTTGTTCGGCAAGTGTAGATAGCGCCAGACGAGGTCGCCGTCTATTATTCCTCTTGCTGGGTTACCTTGCATGCGTATGTGACTCTTGTAGGTCCTTGAAAAAATTATAATTAATTTCATGTCTCGTAACGCGAAGTGAATATAAATCGGAGGATTTTATTTACCTGTAGGCTTTTGGATTCAATCCAGCGATGTGACATATGTGACTGACGAGAACATTTTGCAACATCAAAAGTCTTCTGTACGTTTTCTCCTGAACAGGTAAAATGTAACCAAGACCCCCATCGAGAGTTGCTGTTCAATTTGATAAACGAAATATAATATAGAATTTCTAAAATGGATATTTTAATTTTTGTGCAGAAAAAAATATTTAATTTTTTTTTCGTACCATACATCGTGACATGCCGTCTATCAGCACCCGTAAAATGTTTTCTGTCATTCGCCGGATCGCTAATTTTGCATTTTATCCTGAAGAAAGTATTGACCTTTTGACCTAAGTGAAAATCAGCTTTCCTGATGAGTTTTTGACCGCCGAGACTTTCACGAGATTCTGGTTGGTACATGAACAGCGCTATATTGCTTTCACCATCGGCAACCAAGAAACCCATGTTTGTATTGTCAATTAAATATTCTATCGTGTATACTTCGGACGGTCTGAAATCCTGAAGGAAATTTTAGTGAGTTATGGTGTTGAATATTAATTGAGAGATGAAGAAAAGAATGAATCTTACTCTGCTGACGAGGGACAGTGTTCGATATTCTTCTTGAAACCTCAGGAGGCTTATAGATTTGTAAACATCCGCTATAAGAATGAGACTCTTGATGCTCAACATTTGATGAATATAAATTTGCGTGTCTATGAATGCGACTCCGACAAGATCGTTGTCTTTCAGTTGCCATATATAAATCTGGAATTAAAAATGTACTTTAATATCAAGAGAATAACTTCAAAATTATTATCGCAGTAAAATAAAATTTCTTTTTATAAAAATCACCTTTTGGCCTACTGCAGAAACGAGAAAACCAGAAACTTGAGTGATCGCCGTTATCGGACCTTTCTGTTCTTTGGCGTAAATCTGCTTGAAACGATTTTTGGTCAACGGTTGACCAGGTTCAGGTACAACTTCGATAATGTCATATATGAAGATCTGAAAAATAAATCCAAAACAACAATAAATCGTATATAGCTAAACTTCTGACTGTAGAATGGAATTCAAAAAAATTTACATACTCTGCCGCGACTCGTAATGTCTTCGCCATAATTGTAATTCGTTCCTAGAACGATGTAACCTTTCAGTCCCGATCTTGTACCTTCATAAGCAAGAGAAACATTTTTGAGGCATGTAACGTGTTCCCACTGATCGAGATCTATCCTGGTATTTGGAATAGTTTCCCACGATACTGGCGAAAACAAAACGATGCTAAATTGCTCTTGTGTCGGGTACAAAAACCTGTCAGGTCTGTCTTCTTCAGTAAATTCCTGTGAACATGAAAGATAGTTAAAACCATTTAGAAAAAAAAGTATTTTTTAAAACCTTAAACAACTTACTTTATCTTCTCCATTAAAACGGTAATAACTTTTCAATGGCTCGGACGTGCTTGTTATGACGCAATAAGTTTTGGTTTCAAGATGGTAAGTGACAAAGTGCGGTGTACATCGCAGAGGAACTTTTCGAACAGGCCAGGGTGCGTCGTACGACAAATGAGTCGGTAGAACGCAAATTCTTAATTCCTCCTGAAAATAGAGTAAAAAATGAATTTCTGTACTTTTTAAAATTCTCGCGTTTCCTTTAATGGAGCGTTATTTACCTTCTTATTGAAATATAAGAAACCTTGAGGACAATTGACATTGTTGAAGGGTGCAAACGACGTGACACCGCCATCAATACCCATCGGATGGGTCCGCAATTCCCCACGACCCGTCAAAAAAATCCAGTGAGGATAATCTCCGCAAATGAAAACTCCATTGTACCCAGCGATATTGCTGAAATATCTCATCATACACGTACGAGTCTCAGACATATTTGGCATGTCTTCCTGCTTCGTTTTTGGACTGTAAAAAAATATAGATTTGTCACTAAACGCTCTAATATAGAGGAATTAAAAATGTAACGTCTTCTCTCCTTATGACTAAAAACTCTCACCTCAATTGTCCGGGTATGATTGAGTGGTCGAGTTTTTTGAAACGCAGTTTCAGGTGCCCTTTTGGATATTTGTAAGCTTGATAAATTTGCAACTCCGAATCGAGACGAATCAACAGCATAGGCCTACTTCCATGATGACCGAGAGCGACCATCAGTATTTCTCGTACCTGAAAGTGATAAGTTTTTCATGAAAGTATTCCAGGATAATTTTTTTTGTGCAATTAACAATTTTTACCTGCATCTCGCGATTTGGTATTTCATTAACCGATGACGAGTGCACGGATGTCGATTCCATGCTGTCATGGAGAACATACTGTCCGTAACCGAAATTTCGTATGAGATAGGATAAACGTAAGTCGGGTAAAGAATAAATCTCCAGCGTGCCGCTGTCTCTGTAAACGAGGAGCCAGTACGTAGGTTTTATTTCTTGTAAATATTTCTGCCACCTGAAATTTTATAAAATGTCTTGTTAAGAATTTCTCTATGAGAGCTTGATTATAATTAGAGTGACTTTTTATTTATTTTTTACCATGGCTGCTTTTTCGTTGGTACATCCGGTACCTTTGGTGGCTGAATGGCTGGCATTTGGAATGCTGGTGCATCGCCGTACAAGAGATCGTCTTCGTTGTCAACATTGCCAATGATGGTTGGTTCTTCAACATTTTTCTCTTCCTGAACCAGAGGAGCTTCAGTTTCACCAGATAAATTTTTAGTGAAAATTCCGCTAACATCTCTGTAAGCACACAGAGCCTCGATTTGCGGTCGCTGAAACATTGATAAAAAACGTTAGATATATAAATAACGATAGTAACATTACTATTCGATCCTAGCAACTGGAGATAAATTATTTCATAAATAACGTACGAATAAAAGTTCCGCTTGTTGAGCATGAAGTCTCGGAGTGCCGCGACCTTCACGAAGTGTTAGCAACATGACTTGACCGTCCTCAGTTAATAGAGTGACGTAGGGATCGGCACAACTGGCGTGCACGATTGGACAACCAAGATCCAAAGGCATATGCTGAATTTGTTCAACGCCTTGCATCAAACGAACTCCCATCTGTGTCACTTGAACAATGTATCGATTAGCACCAAGATTACCAGCGAAAATCGTCGTCCCTTGGGTACTGAATCCGCTCTGGTCAACTTCATTTATTTCTTGACCCGTTTGCAATACCTGAAAGATGATAATTGAAGACGATTTTTGGATAAAAATTATATTATAAATTATTGTTTGTATAATGATGCGAATAAAAAAGTTTACCATAGTCGAATCCTCATGACTGAGAAGCAGGAATGAGTGTTGCCCCTCATTTTCACCCTTCCCTGGATTTTCGTTGTTATTCGAACCAATAACGGTCCACATGTCCTCGCAGCCCGGCAATTCGAAAGTCGTAACAACTTGAGGTCGTATAGATCGTTGAAGGACACAGAGAGCACCGTTTTTTCCGTATCCTGAAGTTGTTACCAATTCCACGTCAGGATCTGACGTATGGGAAAATTCTTCGGAGAGGAAAGCCGGCTCGCCCATGGAAATGTTTCCGCAAGGTCCGATATTCAATAAGCTGTCGCACACCTAAATTTTTGTTTCATTAAAAAATGAGATCGATGATAAAAAGAATATTTTATTATACTATTTTCGTTTGCTTATCTCATTTCGTACCTCGAAAGTGTATGAACTTATTCTCATTGACGTCTGCGTTTCGTTACCGTAGACCTCGAGCTCTTCCGGATCCTTGATGTCCAAAACATCGGAGGCCATCCAATCGCCAAGAGAGTCTTGTTTAACTTTTTTCGCCGGTGTTTCACCGCTGTCGTTTTCTTCAATCAGAATTTCGATATCGTCGCAATTTTTATCGCTCTCTCCTTCGATCGGCTGCACGGCCTCGGGTTCTTTTTCCGTAAAATGGAGTAATAAGGAATTCCCAAGACGAGAGCCAAGAAACAGATAATTCTCTTCGCACATACACACCTAGAATAATATTTTCATTGATTCATCAATAATTTCATTTTCGATCATTTTCAAATAATTGACGTCGACAATCAAAATTTACTCACGCATGAAGTCAATACGCTGGCAGCCGCTTTGTCGAAATGAAAACCACGAACGGATCTCATGCTGTCGGCGTACAGAGACAAAACGTAGAGCTCACCAGTCTTCAGAGAAATTACTAATCGGTCTGAAGATATGAAGCATACTTGAGCTCCCTCGAGGCTCATTTTAACTCCTTCCTGAGGCTCTGAAATTAATTTCATATTGTGAAGAATTCAGAAAATTTTGAAAAGAGAAAAATTGACTTTATACTCACTGAGAGGAAAATTCGTGCTCGCGTCGGTTAAACTGTTCAAAGAAACTCCGTAAGGGGGAATACTCTGATTGAGGTAGATCAAAGAATTAATAGCCATAATAAGCGTGCCTCCTAGAGGTTTTTTCACAGGAACCGCCTGCACGCAATCGAACGGTAGATTGGACACTGACCAAATAATCGGATGAACTCGTTGTTGAATATTCAACGAAATTGCGACCATTGCGCACGTGTCTTGTCTCACTGCGATTCGTCTAAAAATATCAAAATTAAATCATAACAAGAATAATTACTCAAAATAAGTATCTGAAAATTTCTTTAAACAAAAACTCACCCAGCAAACGTTCGCACTGGCTCGTACAGAATGAGCAACGTCGGCTCGTAATAGCCGTACAGAAATTGTAAATCTATTATATTGTCCATTTTCTCCTCAAGAGTCTTAAGCACAATCATGTAGGAAGATAGAATCGGCGTTTTGTGATGAGTTGTCATTTTCGTTGGATCCATGAGATCAGCATCATCCAAGGATGGATCTTTCCGGAATGGCAAAACTACCAATTTGCGACCATAAACTAACATCACAGCGCATCTACCTTCAGGATCAACTCTGACTATAGGTATGTGATGATGATGAGTCCATCCATCCTAAAAGACAAAACATTTGTTACTAATGGAAAGAATTCAATTAGAAAACGAAAAAAAATGCAACTTTACCCTCATTTCTTCTTCTTCGAAATAATGCAACGACACAGTTCTTAAATCATGAGTCTCTAGATCATACTCGACAACAGAGAGCTTGGCATCTCGAAAACTGACTAGCAGAGAATCTCTCGGAGATCCCACCAAGTGAACTGCCTGCAGGGACATTACGTTTCCTTGCAAAGTATATTGCGCCAAGCACTCGAGTTTCATTTTTGGAGAACGCAGATCTGTTAAAAATAAAAATTAGATTTACAAAAATGAATGATTAATAAGTAAATATAAAAATTGTAGTTACCAAAAATTTTGTCCTTCCTGCTGATGTCAACATCAGGAAGGAGGCGAAAAACCCTGATAATATTTGCACCTGCGACGACCAAACATTTTTCGCTTCTATTGAAGAAGTAGCAAGTTATCGCGTGCTCGACCCCGGTCGCGGGATGCGTAGTCTTAGAAATCGAGTACATGTTTAAATTATTTTTACACTTTTCTCTTATTTTTTAAGTACACAAACGCGAAGATACGAGAACCATTGAGGTTAGTTTTCAATTTGGAGTATTTATAACTGTCGTTACGTTTGCATGGATTTAAAGATTTATTGAAAATATACACGGCACTTGATGATAAACAAGCTTCTATAAATAGTTAGAAGTATTCGCAGTGCATTTATTGACTTTATTTTACAAGTGATAATTCCGGAGCGTACAAATCCATCGTTCGGCGACCATGTTTATTTGAATGCCGGGCGGCCGCCTTTTTTGTTGTCGATCGGTAGGGCGAATTTTCAATGAAAAATCGCCCGTTAGAAGTTCAGTCTAAGCTCATATGCGTTTGACGTTTCCCCCACGCGTTTTATCTTCTAGCACATTGTTTGGAATGGCTTCGAGGACAACAAAGAAACGTGTGACTAACGGATCAAGTACGCAGCAGATCATTGTTTTTCCGATTGCCAGGAGAACGAGCCACGTGAAAAGTCTTTCTCCGACGTTTTGTCCAGATTAGAATTTTTTATCTATTGCGTAGAAACTTGCAACGATGAACATTCATCATTCATCGTGAATCGTGATGAGCTCGAGTAACATTTTTATCAAGAATTCTTCGTTCCAATCTGAGAATAATAAAATTTAAATAAAAAAACATTAAAAAATGTGGAAACCTTTTGAAGCCGGAAGCTCGCCCGTAGATTGGTGCGAAGGGAATTACAGTATTTCTCCGAGCATCGCTGAATTTATGAATACGGTAATTGTTTATAAACTAAATTACGTAAAAAAAAATATTTTTTAAATTTTAACAAAACTGATCAAACATCTCGTTCATTTGTTTATAACGGTTGTTATTATTATTATTGTTGCTAATATTGTGCTTCTAGTTGAGCAATGCAATATTCCTTTTGCTTCCACCGGTCCTCATGCACCTGTTTCGAGACTATGGGAGATTCGTTAATCCTGGAATACACGTTATTTGGTTTTTGCTGATGATAGTTGGTATTAGCAGCGCTTACTTCCATGCTACTCTTTCGCTCATCGGTAAGCGTGTGTGTTTATATATTTTTTTCATTGTTTCCTCTTTGATAAAGAAATGATTTTATTTTCTAGGTCAACTGCTGGACGAATTGGCAATCCTCTGGGTCTATATGGCTGGATTCTGCATGTTCTTTCCAAGGAGATATTTTCCTCGCATTTTCAAAAAAGACAGAAAAAGATTTTCCCTGTGCGTTGTTCTTACAACGTTAGCTGCAACTGGATTGGCTCTCGTTCATCCAGCCATAAATGCTTTTGCACTGATGACTCTGGGGATTCCTGCATTTGGATTTATGTTCCTCGAACTGAAAAGGTTTAATTCACAAATGTTTAATTTTCAAATTTTTTTTGTATTTTTTCTTCAATTATAATCACAATATTTTAGATGTGTATTTTTCAAGTGAATTTTCGTTTATTATTTTTTTACGTCTTTCTTTAATGAACAACTTTTTTTCTCTATCTTTCAAATTTTATCTCATTTGCTCACTTTCTTATTCTTTTCAGGACACGTTCTCAAAGAGTTTATCGCTTGGGACTGCGTTGTGGTGCTGTATGGATTTTGGCAGTGGCATGCTGGTTGAACGATCGAATGTTTTGCGACACGTGGTTGAATCTTAATTTTCCATACTTACACGCCCTCTGGCACTTGTTCATATTTATTGCAAGTTATACAGCTGCCGTGCTGTTTGCTTATTTCTCAGTGCACGAGGAAAAACCTTATCAAACACCGGTACTCAGGTACTGGCCGAAAAATGATTTTGAATTGGGAATTCCGTACGTGACTATAAAATGTTGCGTAAAATTCGACCCAAACAGCAACATATAATTTTGGTATTATACGCGAATTATTTTAAAGAATGATTTTAAAAGGTCGTAATTATATTTATTTTGTACTATAGATATTTAAATTTAGAGACTTGCAATTTGTTGCATTTGCAAAGCGTGTGATCTCAGTAATTGCAATAATGTGAAGAGAATTCACAAGAAAAGTTGCCAAAATCTGTGATACTGAAAATCATATTATTTTTATTTACAGCACAATTTTAGTATTATGTTCTCAATTTCGAAGAGAAATTTTTAAGAATCTAATCTACACTTTTACTTTGTTCGATCATCAATAACACTTGGCATTTTGGCAAAAGGATGATATTTTAATCTGAGATATTCACGGATTGTGTTAATAATAAATTGAGTTTTTTTTATGTACTGAAATACGTAGTGTAACGGAATGACGGAGAATTGTATAAGGTAACGAGTCATACAATCGTAAATTTCCCAATAAACTTTATAAGTATAAGAAGTTTTTTCTTTAAAATAAACCTGCTTTTAACGAGATTCGAAATCGATAAAATTATGATGAAAATCAATCGAATTTGAATCATCTTAAAAGATAATTTAAGATACAGGGAGGACGGAAAACGATCATGAAGAATTTTAGATCTCCCGGGAATTTTGTACGTGTGTAAAATCGCGAAAAAAAATGTGAGAGGGGGATCGAACGTATCAGTTCAGCCAACACAAGCGATACGCCCGTAATGGCTGCGTTGTGGATATACGTGCTTGACGTAGTACAATCATAAACTAAAATCTTCGCGTGTTCTTGAAATAAAAAATTTTCGTTTTGCGCCACGAAGGAAAAAATCGCTGTCCGAATAGTAAGAATAACTAGAAAAAAAAATTTCTCTCATCAGTGCTCGTCCGAGCTTGGCGGAAGTCAGCACAAAGAAGAAAAAATAAAAAATATACAATGCCGCGAGGTGAGTAAAAGAGCAGAATACAGGTTTCATCATGTTTTTTTACGTTTCTTCTCTTGATTCCTCATTTCCGGACATTTGACGCTACCAATGTTCGAAAAAAAATGTGATTTCAAAAGCTTTTCGAAAATCTTGTTGCGTTCAAATCGCTCGCGATCTTCCTCGTGTCCTCGAATGTTGATTCTCTAATTGTTTTCTCTTTTGAATAATTCCAGGAAAATGGGTTAATCACAAAGGTCGCAATCGGCATTTTACGAGTCCCGAAGAATTGGAAGAGCAGCGACGACAGGACGAGGAGAAACAAAAGTGGCGAGTTAGTACTTTTCTAGGTTATAGTAAACTCTCGTAAACTACGACGAGAGACGGACATTAAACATGATGAACGCAAGGTCGAACTGTCCTTCGTCCGGTCAAGATCGCAAATAAATGCTCAAAATATTTTACATGCTCAGAATTTAAACTCCAAAGTCTATTTACCGCTGCTTGTCATTTTTTGGAGCAGATATTTGTTCTCAAGAGAAAGAGAGAAAATGTAAAAAAGAGAGAAAGTGCAGAGTTATCGAAAGTTAATGGGTGGTTGATGCGGTGATGTAAATAATGGAATTTTCAGCAGTCTAAAAGTGGACACACGTCAAGCGACGACGATGATGAGCCTAAGGCAAGTGGCAACAGAACAAAGAAGGCAGATGGATCAGATTCTAGCAGTGAAAGTGAATCCGAGTCGGAATCTGAAACAGAGGTAATGAAAAAAATTTTTTTTTCAATGACTTATGTAAAAATCCTATAAGTTTTTTACTCTTGTGTCACTATGTTATTGATGATATTAAACTTTATTTCAGGGAAAAGCCAAGGGTGTTGAAAACTTGATTGAGGTCGAAAATCCTAATAGGGTACAAAAGAAAGTGAAAAAATTATCTCAATTGAATGAAACACTGGCTAAGGCAGCAAAACCTGAACTATCTCGAAAAGAAAGGTAATTTATCTCTAATCCACCGAGTCTTGCGATTTAATGAAAGATGAGAATTTAAAAAAAAACCTTTTTTCAAACAGGGAACAATTGGAAAAACAACGGGCATACGCGAATTATCGAAAATTGCATGCGGCAGGTAAAACCGATGAGGCGCGTGCCGACTTGGCACGATTAGCAATAATTAAGCAACAAAGAGAGGAAGCGGCGAAGAAGAGGGAGGACGATAAGAAGCAGAAAGAGGCGGTGGCGCAAAAGAAAACCGAACAGACTAACAAAGCGCTGGGTAAACGGACCTGAATCCGCATCTTGATGATCGCGTTGATTTATTAAAACAATACAAAAAAAAAGAATCTAAAAAAACTTGTATACCGATGATGTTATTACAGTAATTCTCGAAAGGTTCTATCTCTACTTTCTTATCAATAAAACGTTCTCAACTGAAATCTATTGATTGTAAAAGTTGAAGCGATTAAAATTTTGATAATGAAAATCGTGTGGAATTTGAATTATATCGAATATTGAATTATAAGAAAATAAAAACAACCGAAGATGCTCTTCTAAAATTTTCCGGTTTTTTCGTCTTTGGATTGCAGCGCCACGGATGCTCGTTGTACTAAAGAGTATGCAAAGTGGTGAGAGACGTTGAAGGTTATGAGCGGTCGAAATATCAAACTTTCTTGCCGGTGCGAGACTGCGAGAGAGTATAACAAATATCGCTAAGTCTCCGTTGCTCTGGCAATTCGTTTTAAAAAAACGAGGAGATTGACATTATCGCGAGTAATCAATTTCAGCAACCAGAACGTAAGCTCTCAATAGAAAAGAATTTGATAGCGACCGATAACCTTTGGCCGCTCGATTTATCATTTTTTTTTAATTGTTCGTAACGAAAGAAAAAATGTCACGAATGAAAGTAAGAATATGCGAACATTTTCTAGTTATTTAAAAAATAAATCGATGCAGTTCTCATTATCTGATTCTAGGCTCTCTTGAAAAATAATCTTTCTTACAATTTTATACGAAAATTGCCCAATAAATTCTTTTACGCCAACAGTTTTAATACGTCGTGTAATCACTTTGCAAAAATGTCTATTGAAGAAGAAAAACGTAAGTAATATTGCCTATCTATATTTACGCATTCAAAAAAAATTTTTTAAATATTAAATGACTTACAAAAAAATTTAATATTTTAGAGAAATTTTTGAAAATGTCTCTTGAGGAGAAAAGAAACCTTTATCAGATCAACGCTACAACTGTCGATCAAATAATGACCTGGCACGACTATTGGCGAAAGAACAAATCTAGCATATCGAAGAGCAACTTGGAAAATATGGAAAAAGTGGATGAAGCTTTAGCGAAGAAAATTTCAATGTGGCAGGGTGATATAACGACTTTAGAAGTTGATGCCATAGTCAATGCTGCAAATTCTTCACTGATGGGTGGTGGAGGAGGTAAGTATTAAAAAAAAATGAAAATACTTGAAAATCGTCTGGTTTAATTTATCAATTTTTTTTTCTATGTCTCAGTCGACGGAGCAATCCACTCTGCAGCTGGACCAAGCCTGAAAAAAGAATGCGCTACTCTGGGTGGTTGCCAAGTTGGCGAAGCCAAAATCACAGGAGGATATCAATTGCCTGCCAGGTGTAAGCTTTTGACGCTTTGATGGCATATGCCCATTATTTATTTACGCATTTAAGTGACGCGCGATATTCTAAAAAAAGAAATTTCTTTTGTATTTCAGATGTGATACACACGGTCGGGCCGCAGGGTGAAAGGCCAGAAAAGTTGCGAGAATGTTACGAGAACAGTCTCGCGTTGGTTTTGAAAAACGATTTGAGGACCGTAGCGTTCCCTTGCATATCAACGGGAATTTACGGTTATCCCCAAAAACCGGCAGCAAACGTCGCTCTCTCCACGATCAAAAAATGTCTTCAAAATAATCAAGATAAAATCGACAGAATTATTTTTTGTCTCTTTCTGAAGAGCGACAAGGACATTTACGAGGAATTGCTGCAAAAATATTTCGCTCTCGATTGAAAATACGAAACGAGTCTTTTTCTCTACAATTGTGAATCTCCGCGAAGAACGGATGTGATAATAAAATCGTCATAATGATTACACGTATATGTAAAAATAGTCTGAAATTTCTTACCGGAGAAATATTCTTTTTCATTCCTTTGAACGGTACGAGTCGATCGGCAAACTGAAGAAATACGGACGCTTGAATCGTCGCAGTTACCTGCTGCGCTCGCTTGTTTGCAACCAATGAGCGATCAGATCTCTCAAACCCGGTATCAAAAAGACTCTCTCATTGGTGTTTACCTTTGGTAGCGCGAACTGAGCGCTGAACTTTCTTCAAACAACTCTTATTGGTAATTTATAAACAAAATTGTATGAAATATTTGTACATACAGAATTTACATTATTTTTTCCGGTATTCATAAAGTTTTTATTCAATAATATTGATTATCAATCCCAAAAATTAATTTCGGAGTGAAAATTGTACGCGCAGCTCGACTGCGCAGCCTGCCCCACACGTCGCGCATCACCGCGCAAGAGATTCGCCTCATTCTCGTGCGAACGTTCTCATGATAAACATCGAAATTCAAGAAAACTGTGCGCGTACTGTAAAAAATGATACACAAAATAGGCAAATCCATCTCTATTCTAACTACTCCTTAACTTCAATCGATTTCATCGTTGCAGTTAAATTTCAAAAAGTGCATCGAAAAACCAAAAATGAAAATAAATTTGTGCTCCGAAAAAGTTGAACGAAATCCCCTGTACGCGGCGCTACCGACAATGTCCCAGACGTTCGTACGGTTTCGATGAGTTTCCGAACGCCCGGTATGTACAATTTTTTTTCGTATCGTACATTGTGACGTGATAAAAGGTCCGTGTGGTAGAGCGCGGCTCCGCTCTCGTCCTCGTACTCGCGCGAGAGACAGCGAAGTCAAATATTTTCTCGTGTACGGATCGAGTGCGAGTAAGTTCGAAATACATACACGTAAAAAAAAAAGAAAAAGAAGCGGAGCATTATGGGAGCGTTGTAACTCGTTCGGTTGGGTTCAATCGCGCGCGCGTGCGTCCGTGTGCGTGTGCTCTTTAGTGTTTGTGCGCGCGGTGTGCCGTCAGCGCTAAAACTTCGGCATATCGCCGCAAAATCTTTCTCCTCTCTCGGTGTTCTCTCTCCGCCCTAGGGACGGCGGGGTAGCCATCTTGAAAAATATATCGGAAGTGTGTAAAGTCTGCATGTGGGCAATAGGTGGGGGACAGGTTGTGTGGTTAATGTGGGTGCATTTCGTTCGGAGAAATCTGTCACAAATGGGTAAATATCGTTCGCTAATTACAATTGTTTTTTCACAAGTGCTTCATATCGAGAGCTCGAGGAAATGAGAGAGAAAGAGAGAGCCTGGCGACGAGGAAATCAGTGAAAAAAAGCGAGATTATACGGAGAAACGAAGGGGAGTTACTCTCGTGGTGTGATGTGCGTTGGTGATGAATTCGTGAAGGAACGGGAGAAAAAAAACGAGTGAGAGGCGTTGGTATAGTGTTCGATTTGCCAGTGAAGTCAGGAGAGACTTTTCCTAATCGCATCTGTGTAATGACGCGTATGTGTGTGTCATACTCAACTCCAAACAAATTTTCCACGAGCTCTCGTTTTTAGTTTTTCTTCCCAATAATTTCCACCCTTTCTCTCTCTCTCTCTCGCTTTTTCTATTTTTTCAACACAGACCCGCGCTTAGCCGAAAGAGTTCGGCACGAGTTTGCCACGAAGATTTTCTCGTGCTCGCTTCGTGCCGAGAGAGAAAGAGAGAGCGAGAGAGGAACAGGAAAGAAAAAAAGTCGCAAGGGTTAAATCGTCCTCATTCTTCGTCCTTAAAAATTTTCTCGGCACACCTAAAAGTTTTTCATCGGGAAGACGGTTTTATTGAAACGAGATGAAATAAAGGAGGAAAGAAAAAATGAAAGCGGGTGGGCGAACGGGCGTGTGTGCGTGTCGCCAAAACGGCGAGCTCAAAAACCAGAACTAAGAGACTAAATATTTTAGCCTCGATATTATATACGAAAAATCCGAGGTGGGGAGAAAGACGGAGGACTGCACACATATACAGGGACGAGCTACGAACCGATGTACGGACAAGAGTCCCGTAATCTCGCTGAATGGCCGCCAAGCTTTCTAGGTTACTGACGGACAACCGTACGCGGCGAATTGCCCTCGTCTCTCTGTCTCTCTCTCTCGTATGCTCCAACTCTCTCGCACCCGTTTCTCAACAATCGACAATTTTTTGCCAAATTTTGGAAAACATGCAACTTCGATTTTTAACCCTGAATCTATGCGTTCGGACTCTTCCTGGGTCACCTCTGACTCACTTTACGATTCTGTGCACGAACTCGCAGTAGTATCCGAAATTAATCATTAATCGCACTCGCGCGAATGTCAAAGGAAACTCTGACGTCGAACGCAAATTTCCGATAATATTATTTCTCGGAACATAAATATTCTTAGAGGATACCAAAATTGTATTTTATTTAAATAATTTTTATTATTCATTTACTCTAAAAAATGATTGAATCAATAATACGGAATGCATTTTTTTTATGGAAAAATAATCGAAGACATTTTATTCAGGAGTATAAAAATTCTATTATATTTCAATAGTTTTTTATCCCCTAAAAGATATTTAATGTAGGGATATTTAAATTTGAAGAATTTTATCATGCCATAAAAAATGTACATTCGATAAAAACAATTTCGCGTTTACGTAACGTTTGGGGTTTATTTTCCTCGTTGAATCGGGTCGATATTAAATTTAATTGTCTTTCTGTTGACTAAAAATTTTGTTTCCTCGGTCCGACTCTTTTCTTGGGACGCCGAAAAATTGTGTGTTCGACCTCGCGAGAAGAACCAACTCCCAAACACACGAGCAAAGTATACAATGCAAAAATACATTCACGCGGAAACATACACACGATTCGAGGTCGGATCAACACAATGTACGTAGCTGTGCGATATATTCTGCCAATCCCTTCACTTTCAGCGGATTATTTTCTGCGAGACCACACATATAATAATACCTGTGATTATTCCAATAACAAAACATCGGCTTTCTTTCATTTTTCTTTCAATCACATCCCTTTTGTAATTTTTTTACAGCTTTACTTTTCTACGGATGTGTAATCCGTGTAATCGTGTAGATCGTTAAATTGAAAATTTTTTAAATTGTATGTTATCAATTTTTTATTTGTTAATTTTTTTTTTTAGAATTTTCGAGAAGAAATAAATTTAAAAAAGATCGATATTTATTTTTTGTCGATTAATATTTTGCAGTAAATAAAAAATAAAAATACTATGACGAGGTAAATCAGTTTTTAGGCTTGGGATACTTTTTTGAATTTTTGCTCTGAGGATTTTGAGAGAGAAGGAAAATGAGAGACGAGAAAAATATATTTTTATCTTGCAATCGAAATAGCACATGTTTTCTATTCTCACAATTCTTGAACTCGCTTCGACCACCCCGGACAAATGATTCAATAATTTCCCATACACTTTAATTACGACAACGAAGAGTGACGGATCACGAGAATCTCGTAAAACGTGCCGATGTGCCAGAGAAGAGAAAAAAAAGGGAAAATTCACTTCTATCGTTTCTCACTCGCGGTAATAGATTTTGTGCCTGAATTTATTGCATCAACATCAAAAATAGATTGCGGAAAACCAAATTGCTGACAATATTCACACCTGCAATTTGGAGCAAACAAAAATTAAAGAAAATTAGAAAAAAACTAAAATTAGAGAAATTTATGAAAAATATTTTTTTTTCGTGAACGTTTATTAATTTCATCTCTCGCGTAATTTGATTTTCACATCCGGTCGAGTTTTTTTCAATGTAACTGACCTCCCGCAATTTGCCACCCCTTTGGAGGAGGGTTGGAAAAAATATTTATTCGAAAAAAGTTGGGGGAGAGCGATTTCGTTATTCCCGCGTTCGGTAAACAAAAGAGAAAAATGTGTAAGTCGCAAAAAAAGACGCATGGGAGAGGATTCGAGTCTTTGGTGTGAGGGGAAAAAAATCGATGTCTCCATCAGAGGGCTTATCCGTGTACGAAGGGGAGGATTGAGTCGAGCAAATTTCAAAGGTCAAATCTATTCAACGAGACTTTCCGTTTTCTCTGCGGAATTATGGTGTGCTCCGTAAATATCTGAATACGCTTTTATTCTTCCTTCCTTTATTTTCTAAGAATAAAAAATTCTTGCGACTCATCTAGAAAAAAAGTCGTCAAACGGGAAAATATCATTTTTCATGGTTATTAATAATTTCTAGTCGGATTGGTATTTCTTTTTTTGTCTTACCGCCATGAAAAATTAATGATCTATGATCAAAAATTTTGTTTACTCAAATTTGATAAATATTTCGCTGAAAATAAATTTTATCTCTGAATCGAGAAGGAAAACACGAAAGAATAATTTTTCATATTGTATTAAAAAAAATGTAATTTTAAAATTATTAGTGTGCTCTGAAAGTATCTGAATACACTTTTATAAAATCAAAAATTCTTATGATTTGTCTAGAAAAAATCGTTAAATGAAAATGTGATTTTTCGGTTTGTATCAAAAGTCAATGAGCAAAAATTATATTTACTCAATTTCTATAAATATTCTGCTGGAATTAAATTTTATCTCCATGGTATCGAGAAAGGAAATACGAAAATACAATTTTTCAAGTTTTATTATGCTTTCGTAATTGAATTATAGTGTGCTCCGCAAATAAGTCTTGATTCCTCATTCTTATAGGAACAGGAATAAAAAAATTTTTAAATGGTAAAATGTAATTTTCTGTTTATTACTAAAAATGTCTCTTTGATAATTTGCTGTACAATTAAATTTTATCTATATGTATACATTGAACCCAGAAGAAAAACTCGGCAATATATTTTTCAAGATTTTTTCGTTTCAAACTTTTTTTTAACTTGTACAAGGAAATTATTAATCGCGTGTTATTTTTATTAATAGGATCTGGATATGACATATTTTTCAAAACATGCTCCACTGTGTTTCGAAGCGCGAAAAAACTTTTTTTTTCATATTTTGTTGAAATTTTTTTCCCTGTACCTTCACGCAAAAAATATTTGAGCTAGAGTTTTAATTAATGGTCTTGTACAAATATTTTTAAAAAATCTAATTTTCGCTTTCATGAGTCGGGTAAAAGAGACAAATAAAATTAATTTGCCACGTGTTATTAAAAATCGTTTCGCACTGGGAATTTTTTCATTTATTTCCCCGAAAATATAATTATTCATACAAGAGGTTTGTTTACCGAATTCCCACATAACTTTTCGTGAAAATAAATTTATTTTTACAAAGTCAACAAGTAAACGTGACATGAAAATAAAATTTGACGTGTTTTATTAAAAATCTCTTCGTATATGAAATTTCTTCGTGCTTTTATCTGAATGAAAAAATTATCATTCATGCGAAAACTTTATTTACAGAAGCTTCAAAAAATATTTATTGAAAAGTGAAGCGTTGTTTGTCCCAAGTCAACAGAAGAAAAAACGTGAGGCAGCAAAATCCAATTTTCAATATTTTATAAAAAATCTCTTCATATTGTACATTTATATCGTATTCTTCCCTCGAAGAAAAAAAAATTTCAAGCAAGTTTTTCGTTTACTGGATTTCTATGAAATATTCTGCGAAAAGTGAATTATTGTTTCTCTACAGTCCAATTGTTCGCTAATCAGCACGTTTTTTTTTCGAACTTCCATTCTCTGGCAAAATTGCACGTCCGTCTCAATTAGATAATGAAAAAAAAGCAGAGATTGCGAGGAAACTGAGTACGCCTACTGCAACTTTGATTTTTTTTTTCATTTTTTTAGGATTATCACGGAATACGCCAGAGGAAGGAAATAATTTTTTTTCAATGGATAATATGCAAGAGAGAATTTTTTCTCCTCTGTTTTATCATCACATCCTTTTATCGTATCAGCAAAAAAGAGAAATTATTCTACCCATCAGTTTGAGTATTCGATACCAAAGAGAATAAGACTTCACAGAAAATGATCCATTCAGAGAGCTCTCCCTTTTTTCATTTTCAAAAAATAGCAAAAAAACTTCATAGAAAATGGAATCTGGATTATCAAAGACAAAAAATAGAAAACAGCAAAAAAAATTCTTAATAAATTTCTAAACATTAAAAAATTAATTCTCTGAGTAATGCGTCAGAAGTATTGAAACAAATGTAGCACAATCTGAAAGTACAAAATGCAACTGAATATTTTAAAAACGAAATGAAAGTTTTGGGGAAAAAAAATGTTTTTATAATTTTAGTTATTAAGAAAAAAATTGCTCACGACCGGCTCGCAATGACGGCAAAAATTGCTAAAGTTAACAGGCGTGTCACACGTAAAGCAGATAAAGAGAGAGACAGACAGAGAGGGAAAAAGAAGCGAGAGGAAAATGAAGAGAGATAGAAAGAGATCGGAGCAGGCAACAGATATGAAATGAGTCACGCACACCTACCTGCAAGTGGAACTCTCGTCTCCGTTTCTCCCGCGAAATATAAATATCACGCCCGAAAAGAGAAAATAATATTTAAAATTTACGAAATTACAAAATATTTTGTTTTTTATTGAATTTGTAAAACACTCTTTTTAAATTAATTATTACATAGTATCGATTAAGAATATTATAAGCAATTTATTTAATTTTAAATGAAACAATGAATATTTTAGAAATATTTTAAATTGGAATTTACGTTGGAATTATTTTGGATGATCAATTTATCGTTTCAACTTTTAGGCGTTGAGGTAGAGGGTGCACCGAAGCGCTGGAGGGTTTGAGGCAGTAAAACTGGCTGGCCTAGAATGTTCACTAACATGCGGAGCACCCTGCAAACTGTTCCCGAGTCCGTGACCACCGACCGCGTCACAAACTCAAAAGTAAGTCAACCCGAAAATTTCGCTCACTTTTTTGCTCAATTGCATGTCCAATTTTTACCATTTTTATTATAAAATGAATGTTCGGAGTGGCGGATTAAGGGCCTCTTTATCGTATGTCCAGGAAGCATTGCGGGTACGAGTTTCCATTATTTTTCATCATTATTATCACCATGCAAATTTTTATTAATTTTTTAATCATTTCGCGGTTAACCCAGCTTGTTACGCGTGTACGTAAACTTTCGCGCGTCGACCGCATTCGCAGTGAAAACTAGCAATATAATTACAATCCATTTTAAAAACTATTTTCCTTGGAAAAAAAAAAAAATTTTCCTCTCGTACCCCCAATCTTTCGAAATCGCAATTGTCGGGTCCAACACGTCGCTTCTATTTTTCTCGTTATCGCAAATTATCGAACTTAGCGACTGAACATTTTATACAGATGTTCGTTGCAACTTTTTACAAATATTCATCGACGCAAAAAAAATAATTACAATGTTCTGGCGACATTCGTGCGATCTCAAGGGCTCGTATCGCATGCGATCGCATAAATTTCCTAGCAAAAAAAATATCCTCGATTTATTAAAAATTACATAATATTTTTTCCGTAATAATGATAAAATTCATAATATTCGATGTTACGAAATTTCCATAGAGAAAACTCGATCCAATTATTAAAAATTGCATAATATTTTTTTGTAATTTTTAATGATAATAAAAATGTTAATTCTAAGAAGAAAAAAACATGCGATACGTTGACTCTGGAGACGTTGCTTCGTCGTGCACGTCCTTCGGCATTGTGCTGGTATAAAAGCGCGGGCTAAAAAAGTGTTGTTACGCATCCATACATGAACGTGCCTATACAAAAATATGGATCGATTTTATTAAATATAATGGACATTTATTATTAACTGACGTTTACATAAAGCGAGTTCTCACGAATAGAATATTATCCGACAGTAATAATATTATCCTGGCGAGATTTGATCGATTTTCGAGTTTTCGTTGTGCAATTCGCGTTCCGCGAATTTTCCAACTCCTCGGAGCGCGCGGAGACTCGCTCGGAGCGTCGCGGCGTTCGAGTCTCCGTCCGACAGTTTGCCGATTTCGTGTTTTATTTATTTTTTCTCGACGCAGAACGTCATGCATCTACGAGGTGTTCCATTCTTGCGCGCGTCAGCAGTAAGCAGCGTTTCTGTAGAAAATTTTCAATTTGGAATCGCATTTCGCACGAATTCCCAACGGCCCCGCGAACCTAACCTCAAATTTGCAAGCGTCGAAAAATAACGAGCGAGAAGTATGTAAAAAAAAACATGCAAAGTCCAAGCAAAAATTACGTTGATGGGATATTAATCTTTGTGCTTTTTTTCGATTTCGAAAAACAATTTCAATAGTTCAGACGAAATTTCTCGTGCTCACGGAGGCTCAAAAGTCGCCATCTTGCACTGTGTTTATAAAATAAGGAAAACATTGATGATATAAAAAATAATAATAATTAAACGATCCTGCAAATCTGGCATACAAATCAAACGCGACTGGTTGTCGTTTCGGTGGTGTTGTAAACGCGTCACGGCGAGCGTTACCTTCTTCGTAAACAAGAAAACTCTCGTTCTTTCTTTTTTTTCTCTCTCTCTCTCTCTCTCTCGTTTGGTGTCTCGTTACGTTCAACCTCTTCGACAACTCAGTGAAACTTCCCGACAACTTGAGTCCGCGGAACGCTTTCTTTTTTTTTATATTCATAATCCCCCGGAGTAATAACGATTCCGTGAAAAGTACGCGATGAAAAAATTCAGGACAGGTAGAAAACGCGCCGTTGAGGCGTGAAGGAGTATCGAAATTTTTTTCAGCCGAGAAAACGTCTCGCGATGATCTCAGAGGCGATTATTTCATGAATTTTTATTCCGTTAATTATCATAAATGCGTATAATTTGAGAAGCGGCACGCGTCTCGAACGACGTTATTTTTCTTCTTTTTTTTTGTTTTATTTGATAATTGTGTTTGGAGTTCGCGAACGACCTGCGTTTCCCGGTCTGTCGTCGTTTCACGCCGCGGCCGACAGATGGCGCTAGACGACGGTTCGCGAAGTGCGCGCCGATCACGTGACTCGAGTATAGAAGATTCGCAGCGCTCGGAAACAAAGTGCGCGAGGTGGTGGGGCCGAAAAAAAAGAGTCGCGGACGATAATGCGAGGGAATACGCGCGAGTCTTCGCGCTACTGTTTTGGACGAAGTAGCTCGACGTCGGAGATAGACGCGTGAAAAATCGAGTCTCGAGAAACATTCGAGTCACTTGGCAATCCTTAACAAACATCGCGATATCTCAAATTCGCGTCTCTTTGCATCAACGACTTTCGAATATTAATAAATTAATAAATTCTCAAAAAAACGTTCCTCTGCGAGGTTATGTCTCATGAAAAAAAACGATAAAAATCGTTTTAGGAACCGATCAAAAAATTACTTGAGTATTATTCACAACTGTCAAAATAATTCGACGCACGAACTTTTTTTGTCATAATATTTCTTAATTGTTTTCATCATCTAAAGCACAGAAGAGTTTTCGCCTTGATGTTTTTTTTTCTTCTAAGCGCGTTCAAGCCGAGCAAAAAATTAGGATGAAACAATATATGGGAACGAAGAGTAGGAAGCTCAATTCGAATTCTAAAAGGAATAAAAAAAGTTTCGCGGGGCAGGAGGAGAGTCGTCTGGTTCTCGAGGACGTATCGGGGCCAGTTCGCGCGTTCATATAGCGAGGAACGAGTCTACGGAGAGGCCCGAAGGCTCTCCCGGTAGGCCCATAAATGGTCGCGGGCAAAGAGGGACTCGGAAAATACAAGATCGCGCGTACGGTTTATTATACGCGAAGGCGCAACGAGTTTCCGTTCGTTCCTTACGACGACGTTCGGCCAGGTATCAACGGCGTCTATGGATTTATATCTATATGTGTATTTTATATATGTATATATGTATATGTGTGTTTCCTACCTACGGTTTATATCGAGAAATGACGACAGACCACACCCGGCAATGTCAATACCTCTCAGGCTTGGTAAAAACGATTTATGCAGTGGACATTGCGTTACGCTTGACAAATTCGTTTTCGATAATTGCATCGCGCGAAATTATACAAAATGGGATTAGGAATAACGATTTTTGAGATCGAACTTCCAATTTCTCTTTTTATGGTTTTTTACTTTCGTTTTTGCATGTTTTTTTTAGTTCGCGTTATTTTTCTTTATTTTAGGCGATTTTTTGGAAAATTAAAAATTGAAGAATCAATTCTCGTCTTTCTAGCTGATCTCGTTTTAAATTCATCTTCGATAATCGCATCGGGTTGAATTATTACCAAATGGGATTAGGATTATTCTTTTTTTTATCGGTTTTTGAAATTCTATTTTTTACTTTTTATACAATATTTTTACTCTTTCATTTTTTTTGCTTTTATTCTCATTCTCGCATGATTTTTTAGTTCATTTTATTAAAAAGTAACAAATTAAAAGGGAATTACAATTTGGCTATTTTTATTACAATTTGTTTATTTTTCATACAAAATTTTGAATAATGACATTTTCTCGACTAAAGTATCGATTCTTGTCTCTTCATTCGATCTCATATGAAATTTGTTTTGGATAATTGGATCCAGCAAAATTATTACTGCATGGCACAAGGAATAACGAATTTTCAAATTTACTTTTTCGCTGTATCAAAGTTACATTTTTCGCGATTCTCGTTCTCTTGACTTTGCATGGTTTTTTATTTTGTTTTTATTCGAGTTTTTGAAGAAAAACATTTTTTTCGACTAAAGCTTCAATCCTCGTTTTTTTTTCCTGATCTGGACGGTTGCATAGACAATCGTGACAATTACGAGGATCAATTGAATTTTGCCTCGCCTTATTGGTAATCTCCTGCTGCTGGTTACCACCCAACTCATATTTGTCTCTTTTGCACTTTGACTTGATTGAAACGTTCAGCTGCACTTGCGTTAACGACACGTGGCGCCACCTATGCCGACGATGCAATTCGTATGCATTAATTGCCAATTTGCCTGACGAATCTCGACGATCGGTACATCGATCGGAAGCGAAATTTTGAAAATCACAAGAAAATTACTTAAATTAATTCATCTCTTCTATTTTTTTAAACTGAATATTATTTTTTTAACGTAAAGAATTTTTTACCTGAAATTTCGAATTTTTCTTAGTTCTTACAAATTTTTGAGATCGTCTCACAAGCGTTACCAAAAAAATGTTCATTCACCTATACAGATATAATTACTGTAATTCCTGCAATTGGGAAAAATGAAAAAATTACATAAAATTTTCACTCATAATCCATCGAATTGGAAACCAATTATGCAAAAAATAAATACTCCCGACAGGTGGTTCATATGAAGCGACGGACAGTCGCGTGTTACGTGAACCATAATCAGGCCCAATTATGTAATATCTCACCTCGGAAAAACAAAAGAAGAAAATTTTGCTCGTTACGTGCGAGGCGCATTTGTGAAACTCGCTCCGCGCGCAACTTTTGCCTTGTCCCCGCGTTCGAAGCCTTCTTTTTCTTCTGCTAAATAAATATGAGTCACGCTTCGCGAGCCTAGACACGTTTTTTATCCTCGCTCCGCGAGCGAAATAACAATAAAACGTAGCATACTAAATTTCTATCGGTGAAACTGAATCTCTGATGGACGAACCGTGATGGAAGGAAAAAAAAACATTTTTATGCTCCTAAAAAATTGTCTAGAGAAAAGTGTGAATCATCCGATTTTGCTGACTAGAGATTTCTTTTTCTTGTTTTTCTTTTTTTTTTTTACTGATTTTCTCGACGTCACCTCTTTCCGGTGAATAATAAAAAATACGTCATTTTTGTGCAAGCTGATGTGTTTACCATCGATGACGGAAAATGAGTCTGATTAGTCGATATTCGTCACTTCTTTGTACCTTTTCACGCTGTTGTATCTGCGTTACTTTTTTATTTAGCTCTTTTTCGGTGATTAATAAAATACGCTACTTTTTTTTAATGATGAAAGATGATGTGTCTAATTAATCAATATTCGTAATTTTTTGATATATTTTTATGATATTTTATATTTATGCAAATGTTTCAAAAATATATTGTTTTATTTATGAAAAAGAAACAATTTCTCGGATGTTGTCAATTTTATTTTGTGTCGTCTTTTTTGGAGACAAATAAGAATTTGTCATTTTTGTACAAATAGATTCATTCTCCATCGATGACTGAAATGAGTCAGATCAGAGTCGATATTCGTCACTTTTTTTGTATCATTTTATGTTATTTTCCCTCTACGCAAATTTTCCAAAAATAGCGTCAATTTTTTATTTAGAGAAATTTTTTTCCTTGGGTGGTCATCATTTTATTTTTCATTCTTCTTTTTCGGCGATAGATAAAAAATTCGTTATTTTTCTGCAAACGGATGTATATTTTCCATCGATGACAAAAATGAGACAGATTTTCGTCGAAATTTGTAATTTTTTAAAATATTTTTAATATTATAAAAATATTTATAATTTCCGAAAGAACTGTTTTTTCATAAATAAAAAATTCATCATTTTTGTAGAAATTCGTGTACTATCGACGAAAAAAATGAGTTTAATTAGTCTACATTCGTCACATCTTTGTATCTTTTTATCGTATTTTGCCCCTAACGGGAATGGTTTAAAAATATCGACAATTTTTTATTTTTGAAAAAAACTGTTTTCCTGGATGCTGCTCGTTTTATGTTCCGTTTAAATTGAAGCTCTTGTGTCAAGGATGTTCCATAAATGTACACCGTGTAAAGTTCATTCGTTAGATCGATCATTGTCTACACACCCTTCTGATCGACCTTCAGGAGTGTAAAAAAATTAACCGCGGGAATCCGTGAAAAATTGTTCGTATGTTCAAATATTAAGTTTTCGATCATTTTTCCCACAATTCGTTGAGATTTACGTGAACTGCGTCGCTGAAACTCCGTCGATGGTAGTTATCGTGATCTGTGAAAAAAAAATTTAATCCGATGATGGAAACGATAATGTCGAGGTCGTTTGCTTTAATATTTCGCTGACGAGTCCTCTCTTCCCTCTGGAGTAAAGAGGATTTCACTAATAACCATAATGGTACAAGGAAACGATGGCCTTCGAATCCTTCAGAATTCTCGAGAGCCCGATAGCACGCCATTCCTATACTGCCACGAGATGTAAAAAAATCCGCCTTTAAATAATGATTAAGCAAGTCAACATAAATTTTTATCACGAAAAAATCAGAGCTAAAAGGAAATGGAGAAACGAAATAGAACATAAAGTACGAGCAATTATAAATTTCAATAAATAAAGAAGCAAAATAAATAATTTGTGGAATAAAATTTATTCTCGAAAAAATTCGAGCAACAAAAAATAAAAACTAAATTCAAAAAGACTATAATTATGATGATGACGGAAAAGGAGTAACAATCATAAATTATGATAGAGAAAAATAGATAAAAAAATATAGATAAACAAATGAAAATAAATTTTTCGGTGAAAAAAAATAACAAAAAGATGGAAATCCATCTGGCTGAGATAATACATTAAACGGAGTGAAAATTAAAAATTGTTTCAAATTAAAATAATGAATAAATAATTTGAAAAATATTTTTTTGAAGATAGATCTAATCTACCAAAAAATTTTTAAAAATTAAAAATTTGTCCCGTCACGAAGATAAATGACATGGAGTAAAACTCGTAGAAATAGTTATATATAAAAATAATATGATCACTTCAAAATGTATTTTCCGCCGAATAGATTCCTAACTACTAAAAATAGAGAACAATTGAAAATCCGTCTAGTCGCGACGATGAATAAAAAGGAGTAAAAATCATAAATCGTCATAAATAAATCAGGGATATCAGGCGTCGTAAATCGCGATGGATTAATTTTCTTGAGAGCGAAAATTGAGAAGTACGCGAAGCTTTGAGGATCGAGAGAGATACGACGTTTAAATATAGATGTGTAAATAGAGAGAGAGAGAAAAAAAAATACGCATGGAACGATAAATGTAAGTTAAGAGGAGCGTGTGTATTGAAAACGCAGCAGCCAACGTTTCAGCGTTGCAAAACAAATGGACGTCTGTCTGTCGCCGGTGCGAAAGGAGCGCCGGCTTGGGGGACAGCAATTTCATTTTCTATTCAACGCTTTCAGCCGGCATCCGCCGAGTTTTCCATACGCCACGTTCCTATATATGCCTCGTCACTCCTACTAGATCTGTCCACACAGAACTCTAAACACGAGCGATCAAAAGTATCAATTTTATCAAAAACGAAGCAAAAAAAAAATTCAAGATAAAATATTTTCGTAATCCCAAAAATATTCTACGCTGAAAATATTTTTCAAGCATTTTTTTATCTCGAGTACGCGCTCTCGAGTGTACTGGACTTTTAACAGATACTGTCCGCAAAATGCGTACGCGAGACAGAATCAGGTACGTGGAGAGAGGAACGTGTGGATATGGATAAGCGCGATACCCACACCGTAGTACGGTCACTGAAGCGTCCGGCCTCGTTGAGAGACCGAGCGATATCTCCACAACCCTTAAACACGACTCAACGAGCGTGTAAGACAAGAAAAAAGTAATGAGGGATAAAATTCCGCTGCAGCGTATCAGAAGGGCGCAAGTGACGCGAGAGATCCACGCAACATGCGCCCGTCTGGCCGTAAGCGCCGAGCGCTGGTGGCTGACTCGCGAAACGGCGCAACTCGGTCCACTCATCGCCGCGGAGCGCCACTGACGCGCCGCTATTGGCCAAAAGGGCGCGAGACGCGTCCGAAGCTCTTTAGCGCTACCCCCCACTCCGCTCCTCCTGTATATCTGTGCAGGATAATGGCGATACAAAGAGAGACGAGTCAAGTGTCATTCGTCATGGGTACACGCATATAAACCCCATTGTGTGTATCACTGACGGATGGAAGGTTTTATGAGGACGCGTACTCATCGCTATAGATCGCGCGGCATGTATTATTTATGTGGACGCTCGTGTGTGGACGTGCCCCTGCTCTCTCGGAGGGGAATCGTGTTTCACACGAGAGCTCGCCGAGAGAGAACCGATTAATACACTGTTAGGTATGCAGTTGGAAATATATGGGCCGGGGATCAACCACAAAATGATTGGCACTCCGGAGCACGATGTCACGAATCCGGCAGTGCAACACGTGGCTCCGATATTCTCGCGCGGAAAATTTTCTTCATCGCGGAAACGTTTCTCGCTTTTCTCATTTCATTTTTCTTATTGAGAGTGTAATGCCTTTTTCGTTACGATTTTTCATCCAAGGATTTTTAACATGCGAGAATTAGGTTAGGCGCGCTCGCAGATGCGCCGTAGACCAAGTGACCCTCATTACCCCCCGACTTTCTGCAATTATGCTCTCTTTCATCTTTTTTTTTCACAGTATGTTTGATACGCAATTTGCTAAGTAGAGTGCGAATTTGCTCGTGGATTGTCGATAATCGCGAAACTCGTTCCAATCTAACGCACAGGAGTTCTCGAGGTGCGAGAGCGTGTGTCGACAACATCGTTTATTTTTCATTATCTATATCGGCTTTGTGCATTAATTCAATATGCACTCGGAGTCGAGAGAGAGCCTCGAGTGAAACCGTATTCGGTGAACTTCAGCACCGTGCTCGCCTGTACAGACCGATTAAAAAAACATTTGTCCCGTTAGCGGACTCAAATCTTGACACGTATGAACGAAACGATTCGACGAGCCTCGGACATCGCCCGCCATCTTGATTCGAACGAAAACCGCGAGATTCAAACAATCAACGACAAAAGCAGCCACAAATTCCAAAATTCCAATATATTTAACATTTTTTCATGTATCGAATATTCAAAGCATGAATGCATTAGATTTCATTTGAACGATCCTGTAGCTGGAAAAAAATTGCACGCGTACGAAGCGTCGATTCACGTTGAAGAAGAGTGCGATCCAACGATCTCGCGGAGGATAAAAAATTCAAGAGAGGGAGACACTGCAGCATCGCGAGTCCGCACACGGGCGGACCGCTGTGCAATCGACGCACACGAGAAAGAGAGACGCGTTCGCGAAGATCCAGCAACAAAAGCTACTGACGACCGGGTTTCTCTCTCATGCTTCTCGCGTGTCGCTGTCTCTGAAACGATAGCTCACCGAAGCAAAACGCAAGCATAAGCGAGCGAAAGAGAAAGAGTGAGAGAGAGAGTTACATAGTGAGCGAAGGAACGAGCGAGCGTAGCCCGTTCGAGTCGAGTGTACTCCGGCTCAGTTAGCACGAGGCCCGCGATCGAGCAGCACGCATTGTGCGACGCGGCCAGTTATTCTTTCTCTCGTGCTATTCTCTCTTTCTTTCTCTCTTTTCCGTTCTATCGCGACCATTATCGTAACTGCAGATCTTCCAAATTCACGCCAGTTTAAAGCGCGTGTAAAAAAAACGAGATTCCTTTTTTTACTTACAGTGAACTTTTCGTGTAAGTGCCCCTCCGCGAATGTGTGTATATTTGTGTGCACGTGTCAACGCCTTCAAGTAGCTTCAAATTTACTGCCACGGTAAATAAACTGTTACGAGTTTACGATCGGGCTTACAGTGAGGATTTTCGTACTCTACTGAAAAACGATTCGCGACTGCGCGTGTGTTTTGTTTGCGCGCGTGCTAGATACGGAATTTTCGCCATTTTGAGCACGGTAATCCTTGTGTGCATTATGTAAATGAGATTTATCGAGATATCGATGAGCCTTGTAACAATCGATCCATATCCACATCTATTTAGAAAAGTACAACTTTGTGACGTGGGCTTCCGAATTTCTCGAACGAAACTCGATATCCGAACCGTCCCAGGTAACCTACAAAATTCTGCACTGAATTCCTCACGCCAAAATTATCGAAGCAGAGAATTTAGGGTGAAGAAATTTAGTCTCGTTCGCTCGCGTTTTCCCGGCTCTTGTATACGTGCGAATAGCTTGATGGAGCAGAGAGAAAAAAAAACATTCGATGTTACACCATCCCGCATGAAAACAGTGGGTTACACGCTGAGAGAGCGCGCTCGAAGTGTACCGAAGATTTTGTGTGGCGCTAAAAATAGTCAGGCGGAAAGTGGGGTCGAAGGGAAAGGAATGGGAACGAGTTACGAGTTCGCAGCGTCTAACCTATCCAACTTAGCACGTGGCCGGCGTTATTTCGCGTATCATCGATCGTCCATCGATCGCTGAAATCTCCAGCGAGCGAGAAACCATCGAAAACTGACCGGTGAAAAATAGAACCGTTTGATTCAAAAACCGTCAGCAAGATGGCGTCACTCGCGCTCCCTCTGGGTTTTTTTTTCATTCTTTTCTCATCTCAACGATGACCTTTGGGAATGCCTGCGGAAATTTACCGTGGGGCGACGAAACGATATAAATTACGATACCAAGACACAGCAAGAGTCGAAGATCTGACGTAATTCCTGATATGGTAATATTTACATTCCTCGGCAGATATAATATGTGCGTGCTATGTGAAGAAGCTTGACATCGGGATTGCGTAGGAAATCGTTTGATTAGAATTATTCCATTGACGGTATCTGGTTGCAGGAATATCTAGAGGATACAAACACGTCGTGAAATGATCTTTAAAGAGGGGAAGTGTCAGTTTCGAGGCATCCGACACTCGTTTATTTTATTTCATATCCTGGACGGATTAAAATGCAATTGTCGATAAAGAGGGCGTCTGCTTTATCGATTAAGTCCAAGGTCTTTTCAAGGCTGGATCGTTCCACGGGTTTTTCGTCGTAATCGTCAATTTTCATCGTGAATCATTTTCAGAATCGAGACTCGTTAGATCACTGTCCACTCGTTGGAACGGTGACCTAACCTTTACCTTCCAAGAGCTTAAATTAAAGAGGCGGTTTGGAGAGGAGCTAAAGCGGTTCTCGTTACGTGTCGCCAAGGGTTTTTTTTCTTCTTCTTAATACTCGTTTCGCGCTGAAGACGGGCGTGCGAATGTGGAACGTCGAAATAACGTTAACTCGGTTACCCTAACGACATTAGGAAGTCCGAGCGCGGCGTTAGGGCTCCGCGGTCAAGGCATGCGCGCGCGCCAACTCGCGCCAGTTCTCGGTACTGGACGGCACAAGTGAGCTCGCGCTCTTTTTACGTTATCTCGGAAACGCTCGTTATTTTTACCTGCACAAATCGCGTATGTGTGCCCGCGCGTACGTTCGCCTTTGTCCTGTTTACCACGCGGTCGCGATGAACGAGATATCGTCCTTTTTTCGGAGTAAACAAAGCGAACGCCATGCCGCCATATTGGATTTCTCATACTTCAAGTATTTCACTCCAAAATGGGATGAAAATATGAATAAGAAGAGGTGTTTTGTGTGGAATAACTAGTAATGAGTTAAAAAATTGAGAAAAATAAATTATGAATACTTTTTTTGAAACGAACAAGATGGACACACCGCCATATTGGATTTCCGAAACTTGAAGTATTTCGCTCCAAATTGTGATCAAAATATCATTAAGACGTCCTCCAGATGGCATAAGTAATAATCAGTCGAAAAAATGATTTACCGCGTTTTTGCTTTTCCTGATACAAACAAAATGGCCGCGATTCCGTCCATTGGATTTGTACTACACCTGAAGCATTTTTACTCTAAAACATGATGAAAATGCAGCAATCGTAAGACATGAGTAAGAAGACGTGTTTTCCACGCAATGAGTAATAACGAGTCGAAAAATAATTTCACGGAAAATAATTTACTCCGATATTGCTTTTTCTGATGAAAATGGACGCGATTTCATCATATTGGATTTATGTACCTGGAATATTTCACTCTTAGACTTGATGAAGATTTATAGAGGAGACATGATGATATATATTTTTTATGCAAAAAAATAGCGACGTGCAAAATACTTCGAAGAAAATAATTTAGCACGATATTACTTTTCATCGAACTGAACCAAACGGACACTATTCCGCCATATTGGATTTCTCACATCCGAGGTATGGCACTTCAATGTACAGCTCTGAGTAGATATAAATGGAAACAAGTATGAAAACGCTTTACGCAAAGAAATGGAAGGAAATTAATTTATCGCGATATTGCTTTTCTCAAAACAAACGAGAACTCCGTCCGCCATCTTGAATTTTTCCACCTGATATGAATTTCACTTCAAAATGAAGAACGGATACGAAATGAACGAAGAGTTGAGTGTTTTGTGTGCGAAAAATGATAGTGACTCGAAAAATAGTTCGAGAGAAAAATAATTGATCGTTGAAACGGAATCGTTCGCCTGGACAAAGCGACACGCGAATTAATTCGTGCAATTGCAACGTAATCGACGATTATGCGTATTCCGAGTGTTTTAATTGAAAGAGTCTCATCGCGTTCCCCTTACCTCAGCTCTTGCAAATGAGTCGTATAGTTTGATGCGAAATAATTGGCAATTAAGAGCCACGAAAGAGAAGGAGTCCGGGGCGAAGTCTGCCAGAGGGGAAGGGCAGATTGTTCGCGTGCTGGTCACACATGTTGTTGATTCTCGGTTATCCTAATAATAGGTATGCCAGAGCGACGAGAACTCTCAATATAGCGAATTATGCATCCCGGTTACAGTACTAATCAAAAGTTTCAATTTCCCGCCATTTCGGGAGACGTCAAAATATTTAATAAAAACGTTTATTCGATGAAAAAATATTTGTACGTTTAACGATATTTTGGCCCTCGATCTTCTTATCAATCTTGTCAAGAATTCCGATAAAAGATTCAATCTCGCAACAAGTTCACTCTGCACTCCAAAAAAATAAAATCGAGTCCCCTTTTATCGGAGATTTTCGTATTCTGATTGATCTTATCGAGATATTGTACACAAAAAATTATTTTATCTCGTGAACTTTTCTATCTCAAGGTCATGGTGACGTAAACGTTTTAATGACTTCCTATTTTTCCTTCTGAAATCAATTTTTCGTGATAGAAAATAATGCAATCAATCTTGATAGAATCGTACTTGAAACTTCAATTCGCAATTGAAAATAAATAAAAAACGCATTTTTTATTGTTGTCGTTAAAATTATATAAACGCACTTCCGATGTTTATCAATTAAATTAGAATTTTTGAAATAAAAATTTGAAAACTTACATGCCATATTTCAATTCCCAGTGCTGAAGACAAAAATTTATTTTTTCTACCTTAAATTTTTCCAAACGTCAAAATCGACAAATGTTTATTCACCGACGATTCTGATGAATAATATTAAAATCATCTTTGAAATTTAAATTCGAAAACTCGAGTGTTACGTATCGATTCCCCGTGTCGGAGAAAAAATCTCTATTGTTTTTTTCCACGGTTCGAAGTTTTTCCAAACGTCAGATCGATGCATTTTTCATTCCTCGACCTCGTTAGGAGGATGAAGTGTCCGCCGTGATAGAACGGATTCCAGCTAAACGGGAATGCGTTGCTCGTGGGTAACAAAGAGCGTAAGAGAGAAACGATAATTACACGATCGCTGTTGCCAGGAATGACGATCGACTGACGTCAACTCTCGCTCATCCGACGAATCACACACGTGGATTTCCGAGCGAGCTAGACTTTCAGTCTCCACAACATTGCTTTGTTTTTTCCCCTCGTTTCTTTTTTTATCGTGAAAAAAAAATCTCTCGTCTATCCACGGAATCGCTCCGTCAACAAAAAAAAATAGTGAATTTCTTAACCAAATTTTTTTATCTGACCGAAAACAAACAAGAGTGTCCAAACTTTCTCTCTTTCTCCCGATAGTACGAAATTTCTCCGCTGCGGTGGCGCTCGTGACTTTTCCTCTCGTTCTCGGTCTATGCACGATCGGGCAATTTCGAAAGAGCGCCGTCATCAAAACGACACAAAAAAATTGACCTCTCGAGTTACGAGAGACGATAGAAGAAACGGTGATACGTCCAATTATTTACCCTTTATTTTTCTGTTTTCCCCGTTTTTCCTTGTCATGCTGCGAATAAATATAAAAATGAGAATTATTCCATTACGAGTCCGCAAACACGAGGGAAAAAGGATAAATTACATCTATCAATAAACAACAACAAAAAAATAGAAAAAGAATTTATGAAATTTATACGATTCTCCCATAAAATATAAAAATACAAAATAATAACAAATACAAAAAAAATGTTTTTTCATGATTTTACTCGTTTCTGTCATTATCAAATTTTTCTCTCGCTTTGCTCGCGTTCGATCGAACTATCGAGGTCGTTGCACCGAGGAAGTGCGCTCGGGAAAAAAAAATCACACTATTGCTCACTTTTTTAAGCCTCGAGCTGAAAGGAGAACGAAGGGAGGGGGCAGAATCGGACAAATTGAATTATGCACACTGAATGAAGTTCCGGATGACACGCCACACTTTTCTTCTTCTTCTGTCTTACCGTCCTTTGCTCGTGTTCCCTCCTCCAGTCACTAATTGAGATCAGAGCTCACTTCCGTGCCCGATCTCTCGTGCACGAGCACACACTTCATTTGTCCCCGTCGTGACCCATTCCGTCTCAAATCATCTGACTTGAAAAAAAAGGAAAAAAAAGAACATTGAGCTCGGTGAAAAAATTTCTACAATCCACCGTGACCAATCGCTAAATTATTTTTCTTTTATTTCATTATTATGTTGATTAGGCGATTATTTTTAAATTGTTCTTTTACCATTCTTGATTACGATTTGTACGAATGACACGTTTTGATCGATGAAGCTCGAAAAAGTGAAAATCCGAAGTCTCAGGCAGACAAAACTATCGGGTCGTAAACGTTTTTTTTTTTATTGGTTTTCTAGAAGTTTTCTTCGAGTTACGACACAGTGAGATTGAACAATTTTGTGAACCCTCGACGATTATTCTCGTAAAGTAAAAATGTTTTAAAATGAGTTGAGGACTGAATGAACGTTGAAAAATGGGAAATAAGTGAAATTCGGAGGAAAACAAGTGAGGATAAAATAGAGGAAAAAAAGAAAATAGAACCTCGCTCTCAATTGATATACGTCGATCGTGCGATTATGGCGAAAGTTCTTGGATTTAATCTTCGTATCCCGAGCCTCTAATCTCCGCGAGACTTTACAAAGGAGAGAAAATAAACAGCAAAATCGATACTTGGATAACGTCGAGGGAAAATCCTGAAAAATTTAGTCTGGAGGAAGAAAAAGATCGACGAACAAATATGCGTCGGCAAACACTCGTATCCACGAAATGCGAAAATCAATAATAAAATAATCAACAATCGATCGATAACAATCTTCGAGAGGCTCTCGGCGTCGTGAAAAAAAATCGACCGAATGTTCGATTTGAATTTCACGCAAGCGTTGCGAGAATTTCTTTACGAAAAATCGCAACTGGAGCAAACTATTACGTTCCGGTGAGATTCGCGAGGGAGGAAAATTTTTCAAAAATTTTTCATCGAGTCTCCGGAACGCGGTTGTGGACAAAATTCGAAAAGTCGAGGATTCAAAGCGAAGGAACGATGTACGTGATGGAATCGGGAGGGCACAGAGTGGCCCCGGTGCCGACGAGGCTGAAAAAAGTCGTCGAGCACAAAACCGGAAACGAGGCCGTCGGGGGCCACGAGACGCGCGGCAGCGCCGGCGGTGGTGGCACGCACATCGCCGCGACGGTAAAAAACACGGTCCGTCGCCTCCTAAGACGGACGAAAAGTCACCGGGACACTCCGTCGGCACCGCCGAGCGTTTTGCCGACTAACATAAATGTCATGATCGCAAAACCTGCGATAACGCGCAGCAAAAATCAAAGCCCGAGAACAACCGCGAGCGAGAGAAAATCTCTTCAACCTCAACAACAGCCGAGCAATCCGACCAGCCAGCAAACAAACGTCAAGCGCACCTCCAGCACGACCAGAAAAAAAATTAGAAGCAGATCGGTTCGCCTTCAGGTAAGAGCCAACGATCGATTTTTTAGTCTCTCGGTTTTTCATTACGGACATTTCGAGGCTCGGGAATGGAATTACAATTTTCAACTCAAACCTTAATATTTTTATTTTTAAATATTTTCATACCATGATTAGAAAAAAAGAAAATTCACCTATAAAATATATTTAAAAGAAGTTGCGAAGAATTAAACAAAAATAAGAATTCAATGGAATTATTTTTATTTTTTTCACCAAAAAATGTGTAAAATTTTAGGGTGCCAAATAAAAATCGAGAGTCAATTTTATTTTGATAAAAAATCTTAATAAATATCTTGATTTCTGTAAGGTAAAACTTTTTTAAATTTTACACACGCATTTTTACGGCGCTAGAGAAACTTTATAATAATAATTCACGAGAATCTTAAAACAACCTTTTCAAGTGACCATTTTTTTCCACACGTGAAAAAACTTTTAAAGTTGACAATTGAGTTAGGAGTACCCCAAGATCATCTCTACGATAATTTATGTATCGAATTAGGCGATCTCAACACGCGCTTAGCGCCCTTAACTTTTCTTTACTCTTCAGCTAATCAAAGTCCACTTTTTCAAATTTAAACAAATACTTGACAGCTGTCAAAATGTCTTTCGTCACTTTATATTTGATAAAAAACTTAAATTTAGTTTTATCGTGAGATTAAAATCACTCCATCGCGAGTCAGAATATCCGAAAAGCGGTAACGACCAAGTTCACTCATCACGAATCAACCTCACGCAACTGAAAAAAGTTTAATAAAATCGATAAATCCTGAAAAACTTTTCTTCGAATATTTCGACGATCTTGAAATCTCGTGTCTTCAAGATTTGCATGGTAAACACATTAATAATGTCCACTGACCATGAGATGAGAAGAAAAAAGGGAAATTGAAGCGAGAGCCAGTCAGATCGATTGACATTTTGGGGTTAAGGTTAAACGGCGCGTACCGCAGTGTCGAAAAAAGAAGGAAAAAAAAACGAAGTCGAGGAAGAGAAAAAAATTCGTGTCTCTTGATACATTTCGCGCTCGACCTTCCTCGTTCGTGTCTACGAGCTCTCTTTATTCTCCTGCATTTTAATGCACGAGGAGAGACACGAAGGAACGAGAGAGAAAGAGAGAGAGAGAGAGCGAGTGAACCCTCTCGTCGTTTTGTTAAACACACGACGATTGACTCGAATCGAGACAGATTGGGACAGTGTGACGCAATTTAAGAACGAGAGCGCGCGGGCGAATTTATACACTCTCGTTTTCTCTCCTCTTATTCCTTTATGCGCATCTATACGAGTCTCGCTATTGTTGGTATACGCAATTTAATAATGAGCACGCGATTAGCGACTTTCCACCTGAGACCCACGAGATTGAGAATAGAATTTAATTTTCTCCATAAAAACTTCGAGTTTTGAGATTGTAATAGAGTTTGTAGGATTGACGTTTCAGTTGTCAATTGATTTATTTTAAAAAATATTATCGTCAGAATATTTTATATTATTACGTACAAATTTATAGGGAGTATTATTATTGTTATGAATTTTGGAAGAGGAAATCGTAGTAAGAAAAATTTTATGATATTCATTTTGGGGTTAAAGTTGCTCGATTAAGTTTATCGTTATCAGCTGACATTGAGAGGAGAGATGTTCAAGCTTCTTCGAATACCTGATGCAAGTTTCAAGATAAGAAAAAAGGAAATTCGTAGAAAAGTTTAAAAAATACCAAAAATAATAACAAGTTACAATTTTGAAAATTCTTTGCAATGAGAAATCTCTGACAAGACGAAAAAAAAAACTTTTTCCAAGTAAAACTCAAGATCAGTTACTCAATAAATTTTTAATTATTGAATAAAAGAATTCAATCAATATCTCGATACAGGAGACTCGAAGTAATGTGTTAACGCTCGTTGCACATTTTTCCAAGCCAGATTCCAGGACTGAAAAAACAAAAGTTTTCCGTTCACGCGATAAAATAACAGAAAACCAGAAAAATAAACGAATGATAGGTGAGAAAAATAAATAAATAAAAGATAGGTGGGCGAAGTCTGAGCTACAGCTGGTATTGAATAAAAATCGCGAGCTAATCGCGCGGCTTGAGAAATGCGCGGTTTTTCTCAAGGAATTTCATTCAGCGTGCATTGTCGCGATACGAGCGAGAAAAAAAAGTGAGAAGGAGATGGAAAAAGACTCGCTTTGGCTCGAGGTCGTCAAGTATACGCGCCTCTATCGGTTGAAAAAAAAAAATACAACGAAGCTTTTTGTAAACGTAAATTAATCTTTACGTGCACTTAAATATACTCGCGTTTAAAAACGCAGGTGCATGCGTTCTCGTACGCGTGATCGACGTACGCAAAAACGCAAGAATGAAAAAAATCGAGAGATGAAAAAAAAAATTGGGAATGGCGAGTTTCGAATACAAAGAGAATTCGCGTCTAAACGAACAATGACAAAAGGCTAAAAAAAACACGAGAAAAATTTTTGCATTAGAATTTCGTGTGATTCGACGACTCTCGTGGAAAAATTTCCAAACGCGGTGGAGTCGTGGAAATTATTTTCCGCCGTCTGAACCGGAAACGAGAATGTTTTTGTCTCGAATGCACACGTTCACGGAAAAATAATGCCAGGTGAATTTTTTTTTCTCGCTCTCGAGAAACTTTAAAGAGACACTCAGTGTGAGCGAAAATATATTTAAACTTTTTTCTGTATTTCACATACTGAAAATCGCCAGGCTCGTTAAAATTCTCACTCGACTCTGTTTCTCTCGTTTTTTTCATATCCATTCGGTAGCGAACTTGTGCTGTTAAAAAAAGAAAAAAAAACAGAACGAAATAATCGCAGGTTTTCACCATCACAGTTTCCTTTCACCGCCTGCCTTGTTACGAGCCTCGTTTGCAGTCGATAATTCCTGTAATGCGATTTTTCTTTCATTTTAATATCGTGGAAAAAATTATGTATTTACATTTTTAGCAATTTTTTTTCTTGTATCTGAAAATACTTGAAAAAAGAAAAAAAATTAATTACACGATGAACCGTTAGAAAAAAAATTATCCATGTACATTACTTTTGAAAATTACTAAATGACTTTAACGAATCATTAAAACAATTATCGAAGATAATAAATTAATTACACTAACAACACGGAAAAATAAATTACGTAAACAAAGTTATGTTTATGAAATTGAAAATATTATAAAACAATAATCGAAATAATACGATGAAAAATATTGCTCCATTTGATTTGATTTCTGAACCGCTCTTCCATTCACAATGTAGAAGAAAAAAAATCCATAAAATAATACCTTTTAAAAAGTAATTAATAAAATAATTGTAACGAGTCGCTAAAACAATTATCTAAGAGAATGAATTAATTATTCAAGACGGTAGGGAAAAATAAATTACGCAAGCAAAATCACTTTTATGGAATTTAATAAAAATTTATGAAAATCACTAAAAAAAATAAAAAAATTAATACGACGGAAAGATTGTTTTACGAGATTTTATTCCTGAACGTCTGTTCCACAATGTGTAACGCCATTTCTGCCGTATAAATACAAATATAGTGCGGGTATGACCCGTGGACACGCTACATTAATTTCTAAGAATAAGAGAGGTCGGGAGGGGGCAGACGAGAAGAGGAATCCGAGGTTGGTTAACGAGGCCAGACTCCCGAGGCGGCAAAAGGGAAAGAAGGGCCAGGGAGAGGCGAAGAGATAAGAGAAAAAAGAAGTTTAACTTCGAATTGCCCCTGGCATTGCCTCGTCTTCTCTCTTGGGTCTAATGACCCAGTCCTACGAGTTGAAACATTTCTAACGTTTCAATGTCATCTCTCTACGCAGCTTTACACCCTCTATGAAAAAAAAAATCCGAAATCTTAGTACGTATAAAAGAATTCGAATTAAAAAATCATTTTGTGATTCATAATTTTCAGAAATTATAATTTATTATCGTGATTTTATTTATGAATTCTCCGACGGGCGTGTCGGAAAACTTTTTTCATGCGAAGGGTGCGTGGAAATAAAAAAAAATCGAAATGGAATTCATGAGTTACTTATTGAAATTTTTTTTCACCAAAAATGTTTTCGTGCACGGGTGAAATTTTATTTTATCGCAATGTAAAAAATTGTGGGTTCGCGAGTACTGCAGGAAACGCGAAAGGAAATGAAGTCGAAGAAAATATTTTATTGTTTGAAATAATGGCTAAGGGGCGCTTGAGACACTTTGTCGTTTTTCTAGCACGTGTTTTTCTCTTTTTCGCATAACCTCTCGACGGTGTATGAGCTTTGAATCACGCGAACCCGATAAATCGATGGCTTGGGAGTGCCTTGAGAGAGCGAGACGTAAAAGAGAGACTCTTCGCTGCAATCAAATAATTGAGATCGCTTTCCCTAGTATCAACTTCATTCTACATGCATCGACGCTTTGTACTCAACAATTCACGTCTATTTATCGAGCGCATCGTAACGGAAAAAAAAATCCTGAATTTATTATCATCAAATGAGTATTTATTACACGTATTGACTTTTTATTCGTCAATTTGTTCTTTATTTTATTAAAATGGAAAATTTGGTAACAAGAAACTTCGATGTATTATCAATTTTTTTATAATTTTTAATTGGAGATGGCATTTTTTGAAATAAGAACAATCTGTAACAAAAAATCATTTTGAGAGGTTAATGCACCAAAATGTACATAAATGATAAAAAGATGGATAGGAAATTGAAAAATTTTATGACTGAATATGAGGATGAAAATAAAAAAAATTATATTCTTACATTTTTCCTGGAAAAACATTATATCTCCAGTTTATGCACCATAATGTAGACAAATAATGGAAAGATGGATAGGGAATCGGAAAAATTTGATGACTGAATATGAGGATGAAAATAAAAAAAAATATTCTTACATTTTTCCTGGAAGAACATTCTATCTAAATTCATTAACTTCTTATCTTCACTTCTGACGAAACGACTTGCGACATAATTTTCTAAAAAAAAATCCAACGAAAAAAAACTGATAAACTTATTCATTTGTTTATTTTTCTTTAATTGACATGAAAACATTTTTCATTAATGAAAACTGTATTATATCCCTGAGTTTTGTTCGTAAATTTGAACTTGCGAGATACATTTTCGAGGTTAAAAAAACTGGAACGGAAAAAATCGGGCGATTATAAAAAAAAATGTAAAATCGTTGGCCGTTCCGTTCGGAGACACCGAAACGAAGCGTCACGTGGTAGCTGACGTCACGATCGAACACCTGTTGTCTTTCCGCCGTTCCAACCTGGCTCGCAGCGTCTGAACGAAAAAAAAAAATTCACAAGCGTACCTGTGCGCTCGCCGCAAGAGCCGACGAATATATTTCGAGCGTTCGTCAAGTGTTCGCAACCGCTCGGAAGTCTTCTGTCTACTCCAGAAACCGAGAACGAGAAAGATAAAGAGCAAGAAGAAAAAAAAAATGAAGAGTGGGAGAAAATAAGCCAGATTCGTGCGTAAGCTTGGAAAATTTTAACCAAGCTTGGCAAATATTCAGCAACGTTTTTTCTTTCTATTGTCAGCAAAAATAAAATCGTAAATATTCTCCGAAAATATATACGAGAGACATTTATTCCCTCGAATTTTATTCCACGCTTTTTGTTTTTTATATTCCTGTTCTTTCAACGTTGTTACTTTTTCTCCGAACGCCGAGTCGCGCTTGTTTCTTTCTTTACCGGTGCGTACTCGGTCGCCCGAAGGGCATGACTGATTCTCCGAGACCGCGCGGAGTGGGGGAAGCGAAGCCAGGAAAAAAGGCTCTCGCGGAGTCTTTTCAACCGTTATTATTTTCTCCTCGAGGAAAGAGAGGCGAACAATGGCCAAGACGCTCTACCTGTGCGGGGAAGAGAGAAAGAGAGATGGACGAAAAAAAAGAAACGCGTTTACGAACTTTCATTTTTATCCAAAGTCTCTCTTCCCCCACCACGGACTCTCACACTCACACTTTTTTCCCCACCTGCTAGAGATGGATCGTACAAAGCGAGTCTAATAACGTGGGTAGTCTCTCTCTCGCTCGGGAGCGAGTTTCGTCAAGCGAAATCTCCTTACGAGCGTTCCGTCTCGCGCGCCCCGGCTCGCGAACGCTTGCCCGGCGTAGCGACAGTTCCCTCCCGTCTCTCTTCGGACTTTCTAACTCCTCGATTATATTTTCTTAAATAAAAAATAATAATATATTTGTAAATAAGAGAATAGTGCATCTGCCGGAGCAAAAATTATCGAAATCATCGCGTTTCGTCGCGATGGAAATAAAATGGAGATCTCACGAAAGAGTTTTACACGAGTGAAAAAATCGAATTATTACCACCGCTCGTTTTATTGTCGGTGAGGATGGGAAAAATATGGCGGAGTGAACTGGTATCAATTTACATTGGAATAAGTGCATCTCGGCGATAAGTGCGTGAGCGACGGGCAGGAAAGGGGCGGGGAAAAAAATTCAATCGTCGATTTCATCGAAGCGAACCCGTAATTCAGCGTTTCACGGATGCGACCTTGGTCACGTGAATTTAAAACGCTCGGGAATAATTGGCTGCATCGCTACACGTGCTCGTGAGAAATTGAGACGAGCGCGTGACCGGTTCGCTACGTTCGTTTTTTCTTTGATTATTTATTTTTGCTTTTTTTTTATTCCGACACAAATCACTGTCAGGAAGTTCGTGCACTTTTTTTTCTTGTATTTTTTTGAAGTTTTTTTTTTCGTGCGTCGAGTGGTTTATAAATACACAAATTTACACATGTTCACATATGTATACAAAATGGAAATGCCTTGTACGTCGTGACGCATCGGGAATCGTGACAAGTGGTGACTGACTTCCAGGCACGTTCCTCTCAGACGCACCGGCGATACGAGCCAGTGAAAAAGAAAAACTCCACCTTCCCTTTTTTATCTCGTAATAATTCGAATTTTTATTTTTTTGTAAATCAGTCTCTTTTGAGTGGATAATTAAAGAGTGACGATGAATTCAAAAAATTCTTGATTTACAAACTTTTCGGATATTCCTTTGGAAACAAATTTTATTATGAAGTCGAAATAGGTGATAATTTATTTCTTGATGATCAATTTGAGTTTGCTACAATAAACCTGACGAAATATTTCAAAAACTTGAAAATTTTTATTCATCGAGGTCATAACGAAAATAAAATAAATTTTTTATCACATAATTTTATTGCGGGAATGGAATCGTCAGATGATAATTTCTTTTTATTTTTTCTAAGAAAGGCTCTCTCGGTAATAATTCTTTGATTATTTTCTCGAAGAGCAATTCGAACGGACAAAATTGATCGTTCGATGACTCGCGTTTCCGTGTGTCTCGTGTAATAATCAAGTCGCCTCTCCTCCTTCCTCGTCTCGCTTCCTCTTCGCCTCTCTCTCTCTCTCTTCGTCTTTTTTCTTCATTTCTCGTTTTTCCCCGATCCAGATCTCTCGGATTCTCGGACCGCTTGCTTTTTACGCGTGGGCGCAAGACTCGGTGGGATTCTCGCGCAACGAGAAACCCGGAAGTGCTCGCTCACGTTGCTCGCCGCTTTTTTCGAATTTTCGATTTTCAAATTTGCATCAATTTTTCACTTCAATAATTACCTAACAAAACATCATCAATATTGTTATATCATTACGTTGTGTATTGTATTACATTGTGCATGATATTAAGAAGATAATAATAATAGTAAGAACAATTAATAAAAAAATTAGAAAAACTTTTTATAGACATTTCATTGCGATGAAAAAAAATTATTTTCTCATTTCGAGAATCATTTTTCAACCACGCTGAAGACTCGTGAGATTTTTTTAATGAATAAAGGAAAAAATGTAGAATAAAAAGTCTCATATCTCGAGAGTGATTTTCCACGTGAGTCGAACTTACTCAAGTCTGACTTTATTATTTCTTCTCCGCGATAACGGCGAGTCTGTTATCTCTTAAAAATCGGACTTTACCGTAACGATTTCTTTTTATCCCCATCGGAACGATGTTTTTATTTTTTCTTATTATCATCCCATTCGTAAATGAGCTTTCCTCGTTTCAATCCGCAATTTATCGTCACGATTATTTACCGTTTTCCTCATCGACTTTCGAGTTCTCTTTTTTCTTTCATTCTCTCATATTTTTTTCCCCTTTCTCTTTCTTTTATCTTTTTTTTTCTTTCTACTTTTCAGCCGCGTAATCAAAGAGTATTAAAATCAAATTTGTACATCGTTTGTGACTCGTTGAAAGTTAACAGCCCGATTAGCCGGAAAAAAGTATCAGGAAGAGCGAAGATTTTCGATTGATCTTTCTTTCTCTTGTTGTACATTTAGCTGAGAAAAAAAAAAGATGAAAAAAGGAAGATGGCGGACCGGTCCGCTTTCGTGCCTCCGCCTCCAGTTCCCTCTTTTGCTTTCTCGGGCCAAGCCCTCCGGCGATTCTCCGCATTATCGCGATGGGAAGAGAGAGAGGAAGAGCCGAGAGAGATAAAATCTTTTCTCTCGTGACTCAGACTCGGCCCTTCACGCCCCTCTTTTTTTATTATATTTTCTTATTTTATATTCATTTTTCAATACTTTTTCTTATTTTTTATTGCATCTTTTTTTTGTATTTTTACACTTTCTTCTATTTTCTTCACACGTTATTTTATAGTTCTTTTTTGTGCCATTCTCATTCCTTTTTGTATTTTCCCTTTTTTATTCTTCTATTCATTTCTTCAAATTTGTCTCTTCGCCACGTAATCGCGAATTTCTCTTTTTCTCCGGCACGAGAAGCGTGTACACTCGCAAATTAAATAAAAAATTCATAAATCCTGATTCAGAGTCGATCGTGAAAAAAGAGAGATAGAAAAACGGCCGAGACGATTCGTGACTGGGAATGATTGATATATTATTTTCGAGTACGAGAAATATGAGAAAAAAAAATACAGGATGAGTCAATGCGTGAAAAAAAAAACGGGGAAAGAATTGATATTCAATTTTTATGCTCTTTCCTTCATTTCGATATTTTTTTTGTTTATTGTTTATTTTATTTTTATTTATTCTTTATTTTTTGTATTCACTTCGCTGCCATTTTTTACGAGCCGCTCTCTCGTTGTCACGACCCATGAACGCTCCTTCTTCCCGGCACTGCAAACCGGATGTGACGACCTGCCGACTCTGATCAATTGCGGGGGCGGGGGACTTTCGAGGGAGGAAGTCGTGAAAACAGTCTTCGACGACTCGCTCGATAAATTCCCGGTCAATTTCGATTTTACGATACTCGAGAAAACGAAGTGCCAAAAATAATCAACGTCAAATCGAATTTTGTATATGTGTCGTTAGACACATAAATTATAATGAATATACCATATATTAGGAGTGTGAAATAGTTGACAATTCGAGAAAAATAAAATTTCACGAGTTTTGAGATATGGATGCAACATATACGAGTCGTAAATTATTTTGCAAAAGTTGATAATTCGAGGAAAAAGTTTCATAGTGATAAATCAAAGTTTAGGAAGAGCACGAAGTATCGATACTCTAAAGAACGGAGAATTAAGAATAAACGACTTGATGTCGATTTTTGAACACGCACAAATAACGAAAAAGTGTTTTATTAAATATTTAGAAAAATTTTTGAGTTAAGAAAAAAGTCTAAATAATGATGTTGAATCCGAAAATAGCGATAAGAAATATCGAAACACAAGAAAATGAAAAATCAGACAAAATTAACTTAAAATGAAGCTTCGAGTATTCAGAAATTACGAAAACATGACAAATAGATTCAAAAAGTCGTCGGTTCCATAACAAACGTAAAAGGAGAATTTTGAATATGTAATACACTATTTGAAACTGAGGAGAGTAAGCAAATACGTAAAATTAAAGTTACGAGGAAAAAATTAACATTGAAAATGTGAATGTAGGAAAAGCGAAAAAAAGTTTCGAGCAATTTGAACGATGATATTCAAACAATAAAAATCTCAAAAAATAGAATAGTTGAAATAGTTTACTCTATCTTTAAACAGAATGATAAGTAGAAGAAAGCATGAAACAAAATTGACGCAAAATAAAATTTTGAATATTTAAAAAAAACCACAAAAAATCTTTAATGCATCATTTATTTAACATTTTGAGCGTAAAAGTAAATTTTTTAATAAGTAATAGATTTTGAAAAGACCCTCAAAAAAATAGAAAAACACGTGAAATAACAATTTTAATGAGGAAAAAAAATTAACAACGACGATGTGAAACGTCGGAAGAGCAAAAAAATTGTCTCGAGCTTTTTGAATGATGGTAGTCAAAGAATAAAACCTTAAAAAAATAAAATCGTTGAAAAAAGATTGCGCTATCCTTAAATATGATGAAGGATTAAATGAGATCTTTCCGGCGAGTCGTTTTTCCGACGTCTCTCTGTTTGGCCGTCTCTCTTTCCGTCCCGTCTCGTCAGCGTGATTTTTGTCGTCTCCTCGCACATTCGAACACGCGATTCGTCCCCGGGCGCAATATCGGAGATGTGTCGCTCGCGAGTATCGCTTATCAGCATCTAGTCGAGAGAACTGATAAGGAAGGCACAGCGGCGAGTTCTCGAGCCGCCGAGGAATGGCGTTGCCATCGCCGGCTTAATAGTTCTCTCGTGTGTACGTTGCCACACGGTTCGTCCTCGAGCCACGAAACGAGGAAACGCTCCAAATTTTCCACGACCTCTCGTCATTATTTTCTCTTCGAATTATTTTTCTCTCTCCCGTTTAACGTCAATTTTCGCTCAACTCGAGAAATTCCCCGGGACAAATTTTATCTTCGCGTTCAAAAAATAAAACATGTGAAGTGTCTTCGTTTACACGGATATCACGGAATACGTGAAGTAAAATTTTTATCACAATTTTTGGCTCGCTATACGATAAAGTCTTGCTCGTGCGAATTTTTTATTTTTTTTGCCACGTGGATCGTGGAATTTTTTCACCGAGATCGGTGAATTATTCTACTCTCTTCTTTGTTATTTTTTTCGAAGATATCAAAGTTTATTTTATTTTTTTGTAAAAAGTGAATGAAATTGTTTTCGAGAGTTGTAATCTCGCGTTATATTTTTCTTACCGTTTACTTTTCTGTCTCTCTCTCTCTCTCTTTCTTTCTGAGCTCACTTGCACTGACGTTCAACGAGACTCGGACGAGTCGATAAGAGTTCGATCATCAACTGCGAGAAAAAAAAAAGATTGCGACTATATTCATTTTTCATGCTATCGATAAGCGTGAGTCCTCTTTTCTCCGAAATTGCGAGGTTGACCTCGAAACTGGAGTAAAGAGCTGCGGGAGACTTTAAAAAATTATTCTCAATAACAATAATTTCTTAAATTATATTTTAAAAAAATTACTCAACAAAATTCAAAAATTTATCGATGAAAATTCGATGCTTGTTTCGCTTGCTTATGTCGTGTTTAGCATTGTCCAATTCGACTAAGGTCGCGACGATAAAAAAGAAAAAAAGTTTCTCGAATTCGATATTTTATATTTTTATTTTTCAAAAAAATTACATTTTTTCCTCCAAATACGAATTCAATGAACTTTTCTTCTTTTTTATCGCAAATTCGAGGAGTTTGCGAAATTTGGTTACGCTGTTTTGTCGAGAATGTCTTTGGGATTTTCGTGAGGTTTTAGCTGGGTTACACGTTGATAATATAATTGAAATGAAATAACGAAATAAACGCATCATCATCATCGTCATCGTCCAAGGGAATTCGCTACCTAGATGTCGCTAAAAAATCATATAATTTAAATAAAAAGATAAAAATAAATAAAATTCATTGTATTGCGTGTAGAGAGTGAAAATCGCCAACGAATCGAAGACGGATAACGAAGGCATGTGCCTGTTTCTTTGCTCCGACAGAAAAAAAACTGAAGCCGAGGCCATCGGAGGGAAGTGAATAAAAAACGAAAAAAAAAAAAAAAAATCGCAAGCGTATTCCAGGATCTGCGTGAAGGGAAAAAAGGTCGTCTGGATAATTCGGCCGGGAATGGCCGATCGTGAGCGAGGAATAATCGGAGCTTTCGGCCGGAATCAATCGGCGAGAAAGTCGATCGGGCCTTCAAGCTCGAGAAGAGCAGAGGCGATCGAGGCTGCGAGAAATCTGAGAAAGGAAATCGAGACGGATTTCCGAAGTAAAAAAAATCCAGGGGACGAGAACTTGAAGCAGTGGCGATTGGTCGAAGACGAGGGCGAGCTCCGTGTCGTTGAGAAGAAAAATCAAGAGTGCGATGAATTGAGCGAGGATTATCGAAACTTCGAGCAGGAGCTCGCTAGGAAATTCAAGGCTTTTGAAAAGTCGAGTATCGTTCCTCTTGATCACGTGGCGATATCGAACGCGATGAATTCAACGAGCCCGAAAAAATCGACGATCGGTTCGGAGAGGATCGCCGAGCGAAAAATCGCGCCGATAAGTCTGAACGCGATTCTCAGTCAGAAGAGAAATTTTGATGATGCGACGACCGGAAGCTCGAACGCTTCTTCCTCGAACGTCGACAACGCCGTCGCCAGCAACGACATGCTCGATCAGCTCGAACGACAGGTCAAAGCCATCGAGCTCGGAACCCTCGAGGCGGCTAGAAACAAAAAAAAGATGGACGACAGTTGCGACTTCGAGCCTGAAGTTCAGCTACGTTACAGGGAACACGAGGATCTCTTGAGGAACGTTACCGACGACGAGGCTGAGGGGTAACTTTTCATTTAATTTTTTTTTATTTTAGAACGCCAAAAAAAATTACAAGGGGGTAAAATGACTTTATTTTTCCTTCAATTATATTCGAATATTTTTTAATTATTATTTTCCATTTTTGATAAAATTTAATTCATTCGTTTGCTTTTTATTTTCAATTTTTTGATAAAATTCCATTTTTTGAGCTTTTAATTTTTAAATGAAAGAAAAGTATGCATTTGAGAGAGTTGAAATATTGAATAAAAACAAAAAAAAAGGCCTCCGCTGCTGCAACGTGGCGAAACGACGAGGAACTCGACGGGAAATGCGGGAATAACGAGGAGACACGCAGTCCAATTGGCCCGTACAGCGTCGGACACTCGACGCGGTGTAAATCAGCACCCGGAGGGAGAAATGCCACAGAAGGTTCAGCCGAGAGCACAGCAATCGCAACGAGCCGGTGGATTGATCGTCAGGCCGATCGTAACTAAAAAAGAGCAGCGTCATCAGCAGGAATCTCGAAGTCCGCTGAGACCGCTGACAGACATCATGCAGAAGGCGATTATGAGCACTCATCACAAGGTATAACAAAAAATAAAAAAAAACAGCTAAAAACGATCGTTGAACAAAAATTGACATCGTCGAAATTTCATCGCGACGAGAAAATTTCATCGTAATATTTTTACGACGGTGATAAAACGTGTGAGACAAAAACTCTGATAAGGTGACGATTCGAATTTGACAATTAGAGGAGCTTATCTTTATATTCTGTCAAAAAGCGAATTTCTTCACAATTTTACTGACATTTTTTTTTTTTCAACTCAAAACTCGAAGCTCTCGGGATTGTAACTTTTATTTTTCCCTCGATTTTCAACCCAGTAAAATGCGGAATATATATTAGAAATTTTCGTCGACGAGCTCGTGTCCTTGTCACGTTTGCGGTGACGGAATTCACGGAAGGACGAAGGATGAAAGCTCTCGAAGCTCGGGCTCGAAATTCTCTCACGGAGATCCGCAAAATTAGATTGACATCCGTTACTCTGTAGGACTAATGTCAATCGTGTGGGTGTCTACTGTTCTCGAGAGAGAATAGTCAGAGCCGATTACTTGACATATAAGCCCACGCGTTTGTCTCTATGTCTCTCACCTGCACTTTCCGACAGCGGCATTTACCTGCGGTGTCTGGTCAATGGCGATAACACACCCCGAAACTCTGACCCGGGATCGATAAGAATTCAGTACTTTGCCCTTTGATCGAGCTACTTCTGGGAAGGCTTTATGTAACGTGAGCTTGCAAGACGAAATAAATGGTACAAGCACCGAGTCGATATCTCAATTATTTAGAGAATTACGGCACCTTGAAGATTGACCGAAAAGTGACACTGTTTTGAAAAATTCGTTAATGAAATTTTTTCTCAATTTTGGAGCTCAATTGAGTTCAAAATTGTCTGCAGAAAATGAAATTTATAATTTTAGATGCAAGCCAGAAATTTAATAATTAAAATATTGGGTAGAAGACAATTTTCCATTTTTGGTCAAAATTTTCATTTTTTACGAATAATTTGAAATAAAATCTTGAAGGTCAAAGAATAATAATTTTTTGTGACTTTTCTTAAGAGTTTTGATCCTGTTTGTTGATTTTCACGACGCCGTCTTTTAATTAAAAAAAATTGAGGTATTAATTTAATGGTTGCGCCATTCGCCTCGTCTTGCGAAAAGCTTTAATAATCACCCATAAGAAAGTCTATTAAAACTAAGGAAAGCTAAGAAAATAGTACTTGAAATAAGAGATTTTTGCCCGCCTCTGAAACTCGGCCGGGGTCGAAAATCGATTTTTCAATAACGTCTCAGCCCAACGTCGATCACAAATTTAGTATGCGTTATGGCGAACTTAATAGCCATTAGAATTGGCTGAGTAAAGTGGAAGTGAATACAATTAAAAAACTTTCTTACTTTTGTTATCGATTTTCCACCCTCAAACTTTGCTCAGCTTTTGTAACTATTTTTTCTATTTCTTCAATCAATAACCAACCATTTTTTTATTCAACCAATAACAAAAAGAATTACATTCCCAAATCCAAAAAATCTCAAATTATCAAACGACGATATTCCTAAATTAAAATCGTCCAAACTCCACCTAATTCTCAAATATATTTTCAATACAAACAAAATAGTGCAAGAATCAACTCGCTACGTCAATTATTCCAAAAATACCAAGACTTTGAAAATAGAGTCGAAAAACGCAAGAGACTCTACGTTTCTTTTCGCCGTCTGTAATTAAACGTAGAGCGTTACATTTAAGGACGAAAAAAATCCTCACGTAGAGGAGGTGGTAAGAAAAGTGACGTATAATGGAAAAGCTTCATCTTGAGTGAAATAATCGCTGACGAGAGCATGCGCGAGTAACAGGAGCCTCGATACTCGAGATGGAAGCGAAATGCGGGGCGCGCGCACGTTTCGGGCCGCGCGTGGTGGAGTGCTCGCTCCTTGACTGTCAACGTACATATACGAGCGGGGATTCGCGTATGTAGAAAAGCGTGAGCGAGATAGATAGAACGAGATGTATATGTGTATGTGTGTGTGTGTGTACCTATGTACACACAGCGAAGCGCGCGTAATAAAGAAAAGCCCCGTCGGGTTATTCGTTCGCGCAGAATTTGCCCCGTGCTCGTAGGAACGGGCGTCGTCACGTATTGATTCACCCTATTATCCTTCTCCGGCGTACAGCGCGAGCCCGAGGCTGCCCCACGCTAGATGGCGCCCTTTTTCCCCTCCCGGCGCTCCTGGCGCCCTCCCCCGCCGAGCGGCGGGGGGCTGAATTTCCACCGAGCCATCACAAGGGAGACGGACGCGAGATATCAAGTCTCGCAGTCGTTTCGGGGCTCGTTTGTCTATCGCGGCACGCGCCATACTCTCCGCTGAATTTTCTTCTCTCTTTTTTTTCTTTTTCTCCTCCGCTTCCGCGATCTTCGCCCGATGCTTCGGGAGATACGGCGAATTCGCGACGAGGAAAAATAACCGAAAATACGAATCCGATAACGGAATTATGTGTTGTGAATATTGAAGGTTGTTTCTTTTTCTTTTCCTGCGCTCGCTCGAGAGGATCGAGCGAGTTCGTTAAAATTACGTGCTACGCTTGAGGTTTTTTGGCTTTTTTGTGACACTCGAGAGAAACTCGACGACCATGCACGTCATTGTTGAAAGATTCGCGAGTGGTTCGAGAGAAAAAAGAACGTACAGTGACAGTGGAGAGAATTAGCTGCGAGAACTTCCGGCTCGAGGAACTAATAATAGTAAAAAGGGCTAAAATAATCGCAACGACGAAAAAAAAATCATTCACTTCGAGACGCTCTTTGAATAAAAAATAAATAGAATATCTCGAATAGCGAAACAAATTATTTTTTTCCATTAGTTTTCCTGTTACCAAGACGACATTACGAATCTGAAGATTTTTAAAAAATTTCGTTCATTTCTTACTAGAAATTGTAAATTATTTATTTTTTTGTAATAATTCGATGAAATTTTATTTAAATAAAATTACCTTCATGATTTCCTTGTTGAAAAAGTCTCGATAATTTTTATATTCGTTTCGCGGTCTTGCATTTTTTATGCGTCCGTCTCGTTGCCGTTTCCGCGTGCTGTCTTTTTCTCTCTTTTGTTGGACTCGCGCCCGTGACACATTCGCGCGAGATAAAAATGTTACGAACGTTGTTGTCAGGCGGCGTTTCGGTTTCTCCCTAATTAGGCCATTGACTCGAGAGTGAAAAAAAATTCGATCTAAAAAAAAAGTTGAACCCGACAACGACCGGGAAGTCAAAAATCGATTCCTTCCAGATTTGACTTCGATTCTCAAGAAAGAGAGGATCCTCGGAGCGCGAGCGTACGCGCGTCGCAAATTTCCCCCAACGAAATGTAATTCTCGTCCTGGGAAATTCCATCGACGTCAAATTGACGAACATATGATCGAATCAGCAGTCGCCAGTTGCTCGAAACATCTGTTCGAGGAAGCTCGCTGAGTGCAAGGACCGCCGATATCGAATTTATTCCGGGGTTGTGATTTCTTTCCGCAGCAGGAAGAAAAAATAGAGAGAAAAATGCGAGCTAAGAGGACTCCAGGGCGGAGCGAGAGAGCCTCGACTCGATTTATTTGCGCACTCGAGCGAACGAGACGCAAATAAATTCGAGAAATTGAGAAAACGCTGCGAAGATTATTTTCGCTTGAGATAAATAAACTTGAGGGCTCTTCCTTTTTTATCCCTCGAACTTTTTTTTTCATGATTTTATTCACTTTCGCGTGTGCCCGTGTATCTCACGAGTGTGCCAAGGAAGTGTATTTTTATCCGTGGTTTCTATTGCGAAGAAAGGGTGCGCCAATCGAGCTTTCAAACTGGCGGCTTCCAAGGTTGCAGCAGTGACCCCGTACAAGATGGTCACGCGCGGCCCTTTACGGGTAATAAATCGTATACAACAGTTAATAAGTTTTTTCTCCTCTACACGAACATTCATTTCTCTTCCCCGAGAGTACACCCGAACCCTTTGATTATAATCTACAATATTCATAAGTGTGAAAATGCTAACGAGTGTTTACGCTCGTTCTAACGACAGTTACAAAACGAATTTTCTTTTATCCTTTATCATCTCCGAAAAAATGTACTGTTCAATTTTTATCGCATTTACTTATTAACTTATTCATGAAATTTGCTTAACAAGTTTGAGTAATGTTTTGGAATTTTTTCTCATTGAAAGCTTCCGCTAGAATATTTATGACTGCGAAACTATTGATGATAATTTTTTTCCTATTTATTGATTATTTTTTCTACAATATTTATGAGTGGAAATGTTAATGAGTATTTACATTTATTCTAACGACAATTGGCGTTGATCGTCTTCGAAAAAAATTCTGTTAAATTTTATCGTTTTTTTTTACTAATTCAATAATTAATTTTTTTTTATGCGTTTCATCAAAATTTCGGAATTTTTTGCACATTCATAGATGATTCTTCTTACAATATTTACGAGCGTGAAAATGTTAATGAGTATCTATGCTCGTTCTAACGACAGTTGCGAAACGAATTTTTTTGCTTCTCATCACTGAAAAAAATCTCACTGTTCCGTTTTATAGCATTTTTTACTCATTCATTAATTTCTCTCAAGTTTGAATGAAATTTCGGAATTCGCCTCATTTATTGGCGATTTTTAATCCGAAGTTCTGAATGGCTTTTTTGGTGGATACTTGTCAGTTGATCCTCCAATTCAGCGACGGCCACTTGTTGATTTTTATTATTGCGAATAAACCGAGCGAGCAAAATTGATAATATTCCGAACGGTTAAACTTTTTGTCTTTTTTTCGATGAATCGTCGAGAGTATTTTTTTATTTTTATTAACGTTTGTTTTTCTTTTTTTCGTCTGTTCAGACAGGGGATGGCGTCAGCGTGTCGAGCAGCGGTGGTCGTCTCTCCTCGAGAAGCCGAACGTCCGAGGAGCCACACATTGGCAAATACAAGTTGCTGAAGACCATAGGCAAAGGTAATTTTGCCAAAGTAAAACTCGCCAAACATGTCCCCACCGGCAAGGAAGTGGCGATCAAGATCATTGACAAGACCCAGCTGAATCCTGGCAGTCTTCAAAAGGTATAAAATTATATTTTATATTTATTATATTTATAAAATTATATTTTAATCAAATTAAAAGAAAGGAATGTAGAGAAAAATTATTCAAGTTCAAGGTTGTTCGATAATTAATTGCAAATTAATTTGTTTCTCAGCTTTTCCGCGAAGTAAGGATAATGAAGATGCTCGACCATCCGAACATAGTTAAACTTTTCCAAGTGATCGAGACTGAAAAGACATTGTACCTGGTGATGGAGTACGCGAGCGGTGGTGAAGTATTCGATTATCTCGTTCTCCACGGTAGAATGAAGGAAAAAGAGGCGAGAGCTAAATTCAGACAAATCGTATCGGCTGTGCAATACTGCCACCAGAAGAAAATAATACACAGGGACTTGAAAGCGGAAAACTTGTTGTTGGACAGCGAAATGAACATAAAAATTGCTGACTTTGGATTCAGTAATGAATTCACGCCAGGCAACAAACTTGACACCTTTTGCGGCTCACCTCCGTACGCGGCGCCCGAATTGTTTCAAGGTTTGTTTTCATATTAAAATAAAAAATTTTGTTCATTGTTCAAATCGCAATACGAAAAAAAACACATAAGAAATTTTTATCCCATCGTTTTGGAGTCAAATGAATTTATTACAATTTTGAGATATCTATCGTGATAATGTACTCATTTTGTCTGTGTTCTTTATATACGTTGTGAATAATTTCAAAAATCTCGTAATCATAAATTTCTGTTTTTCTGCGAAATAGGAAAGAAATACGACGGGCCCGAGGTTGATGTGTGGTCGCTCGGTGTAATCCTCTATACCCTAGTATCAGGCTCACTGCCATTCGACGGTTCGACTCTAAGAGAGCTTAGGGAAAGGGTACTAAGAGGGAAGTATCGTATTCCGTTTTACATGTCGACCGACTGTGAAGGTCTTCTGAGGAAATTTTTGGTGCTCAATCCGACGAAGCGGGCCTCATTAGAGGTACGTGGTGATAAGGTTCGAGATTAACAATTGTCTCAGCACTCGCGAAATAACCTAGATGAAAGAGATCATTTGAAGTAAAAATGATGATAGAGTAAAAGCTTTACGTGCGAGATAGTTTTAGGCATGAGTAAAGAAATCGATGCGCGAAGTTTTTCGTCACAAACTCTTTAAAATGAAGAATATTGCTATATCGTTTAATTTTCTTTCTATTTAAGAATATAATGAAGGACAAGTGGATGAATATGGGCTATGAGGATGACGAATTGAAACCGTACTTAGAACCCGAACCCGATTACAAAGATCACAAGAGGATAGGTGAGTCTGCCAGTATGTACATAATGACTTTTCTATCTAATTGTATCTAATTATAATTAATAATTAACATATAAATGTATAACTTTCTTTTGTTACTGAACACTCTGGCTTCTCGACGTTCCCCGATGGTATCACTTTTATGTTGTTTTTTTCTCTGTTCTTATTTTCACAATAACTAAAGGGATCGCCCGATTTATTTCCACACGTAGAAGATTCGTCTCAAGTAAGAGTGTTCAAGTTGCGTACAAGTGTCGTACGTATACGTCATGAGGACTGCACAGCAGAGCCGTAATTAGCAATTGGCGAAAATCAAGGATGCCAAAAAGTAAAATCCGACAATAGATTATTAAAGATCTTTCAAATTTAATGAGACTCACTATTCATCTTTTGAAAAGAAGAACAAAAAAATACTTTACGCCAATTGCTCTATCTCTGGCACTGCTCTAGTGTTATTTCTAGTACGTGTGCATTATCCGCATGAGTATTATTACTTTGTATGTCGTACACAAAATCAATAAGCAAACATTTAGAAATTTTGTTGATACAAAATCAGTTAAATTAAAAAAAAAGAATATGTATAAACGAAAGAAGAGAGAGATAATATTTGGACACAATGAAGTAAACTATTGAATGATTTTGATTGGATGTAACTATGCCTGTCCCAACTGTGTGTTACAGAGGCATTAGCTAGTATGGGATATTCGCGAAGTGAAATAGAGGATTCCCTCGGGCAGGCAAAGTATGACGATGTCTTCGCCACGTATCTATTACTCGGCAGAAAAACGACCGATGTGAGTTATTTCGACGTTAAATAGGATCGTTAATTTTCATATTTTTTCCATTTTATTGATATTTTATTTTATTCTCGACAGCCCGAAAGTGATGGCTCGCGATCCGGCAGTTCGCTCTCGTTGCGCAACATTCCGCCACTAGTCGGGTCAGGCGGCGGCAGTGGAAGTGGCGGAGGAACTGGCGGAGCTGTACAAAGTCCATCGCACAGAGGTGTTCATCGGAGTATTTCCGCAAGCAATCCCAAACCTGGTAGACGAGCTTCCTCTGGTGGTGAAACTCTTCGTAAGTCCCTGCAACCGACTAAAAAACTAATTGCGCACCGGATTGCTGCTAATTATATGAATTTTTGTTTTGACCTATTTTTTTCTCTCTCCGTTCGTAAATAATCAACGACGACGATCCACGAACAACAACGAGAAAAGTAACGACGATGAACAAGTCCTGGTACTCGCATCGATCGCCCTTTTCTTCATATATTTTTTTTTTCAAATTCGCTCATTTTTAACGCCTGAGAGAACTACATCGATTCGTCGGTCATTAAAAAAACTTCATGAGCGCAAATCATCATTCATTCTTCATGACGAATCGACGTAATTCCTCGCTGTAAAAATTTAAGTCGCAAAATCTCGTAATCGTCATTTCATTATCATTATTCGAATTTGACAAGACTTAAAAATGATTAAAATTGCATACGAAAATGCTGCCCTGCCCAAAAATTGTCGCTTTAACAAATTGTTTGTAACTAATACGATATTATCCCATGCTTGGTCCGCGTGGATTTATCAACGATAGGCGGAGCACCGAGTCCAGGTAATGCAACGAACCACAATCATGCGACGCCCGCAACCGGTGGCACGGTCACCGGAAGTGGGGGTAGTAATTTCAAAAGGCAAAACACCGTGGACGCAGCTACGATTAAAGAGAATCTCGCACGTGCCGCAGCGAGACCATCCGCGCCAAAAAATAGTCCAGGGCAACTCGATACCAGTGAGTTTTTTCATCCTCTCCCAAAGCCCGCCTCAGGCTTTTATCAACAATTGAGAGGTCACACGTTTTTTTACTTTTATTATTAATCTACGAATTTTTTATTCTCTTTATTATTCTTACTCTCTGTTTATCTCTCTACCACTTTACTCTTAAAAAATGTTCGCTTATTCATTATCACGGTGAAAGATCGCAAGAGACTTAATTACCATGAAATTCAGATTATAAATAAGCTTCGATCATGTTGCAGTTTGCTCGTGCATAAAGTTTCTCACAATTTCTTCATTCGGAGTCTCGTACGACGTTTCTCTCATCGAGCATCGCTAATGTTGCAAATTCTCGTTGTATCCTGTTTTTATCTTCCACCAGAGTTACCTCGAGTAGATATTTTTTCCTCTTTCCATTCTTATTCTCTCACTCCCCGTCAAATATTTTCCTCGTTATCTCCTCCGGTTATCTCTTTTTGCTTTCGTTTTCATTTTGAAAGTACGTTTGCTTTGTTTTGTGTTGAACCACATCTAATGAGGCTTGCAGTGACAATGTTCATTCTAGGCGTCGGCACAAGTCCTGGCGGCAAGGCAAGAGCCGGAAGGAGTAACACGATAAACTCTGGCGTCACCGGAGCAAGAACCTTGACATCACCAGCCCCGGGCTCTGTAGGTCGTCGCAGTACGATATCATACGACCAAACGGCAAAGACAGCCTCATCATCTACGGAAAGAACCAACGACGTATCCAGGTACGAGAATACACCCTGGAAATTCCCAAACCACAAGATATTAAAAACAAAAATCTTCTGTATGGAAAAAATATATGCGAAAAAATATTCAATGATGCTATCGCTACGAAAATGAATATTTCGTATGTATTTTTTTCCGTCAGGATTAAAAATTGTTATATCGATGATGTACAAAGTGAAAAAACAACTCGCAATATTCGCATCCAGAGATTCAAGTTTGCTCACGAGAACGAGATGAGGATGATAAAAGATTCGAGGATTTATGATTCACACACTAACAGATACTTAGATTAAGAGTAGAGAGTGTGTCGTGTTTATATCTAGGTGGACAAAATTACGTAGACTAAATGAGAAATTCATGCGTGAGGATGAAACGACTGAAACAATTTTTTTAAGATCGAACGATCATTCGGATTTATTATTTATTTGTTGCGTTGCTCTAGCATGCTGGCTGCTGCCTGCGAATCATATTCCATAATAAATTAATACACCCAGTGGGATCGTGGTCATTATAGTTCGAATAAGCTCACCCATCTCGCGTTCGATACATTTTTATCACGTCATCGTTCAATATTTTCTTGTACATACATTTTTTGAAAAAAAAATACGAAGACTAAAAAAGTGTACAGTCGCTTGTCATTGTCATAACTAAATGAACCATCAAATTTCATCAACGTTGAAAAACTTTTTCTCTCGTTTGTATTATTATTATTCTTATTATAGGAGCACTTGTGTGTACAAAATCGCTCTTCTGTCTCTGTCTCTTTATTACTCTGTCATCGAAAATATAGTTTACTCCCGTGTGAGACATTTCACAATTTTTAGACTAGACCCGGTTTTTTTACCCCGTACAATTCACGGACATTCGTTTTAATTGAATTCATCGGGTACTCTAGCGAAACTTGC
>JAPYYX010000250.1:0-126505 GCA_030522605.1 Cremastinae sp. B BG-2022a
GCCACCTCCCGAAACCCACTACATGAATAAAAAAATTATTCGGTTTAAACATACGTATTCTATTCTATTAGCCCCGATACACTTTTAAATTTACGCGCGTTTTAGTACGATATATGTATTTCCGTCTCGCAGTTCCGTCCCTTTTTTTCTCGAAAGGGGTACCGGTTTAACAGACGTTTCACGTCAAAAGGAGGAAACCAAAAATTCTGACGCTGCACAGACCTTATTAACCGATAAACACGTGTAAAGAGGAAGAATTTTTTTGAACTTTTTCAACCAGGAAGAAGAAATAAATATTCCCACGAAAATCTCTGTCAGATATACATTTTGTTTATTTTTCTTCCTAACACACACTTACGCTGAATATTTCATTCACATTTTTTCCCTGCACCGTACTTTGGGCTAATCAATTTTGATAAGATTTTTTTTAAAAAGGACGAAATTCTGTCGAGGATGCACATTTTCGAGAGATTTTCGGTCACTTTTTGTATCATCTCCGAACGAGTTTCAGTCGATATCGTAACTCGGCGCCTTCGTGAGAATGCTTCACCTAAGAGGAAATCCTTGTCGGTCGTTTAGCTTCGCGAAGAGCGAGCTGGAGCAAATGGATCGGGTAAAACTTATTCCTTTTCTTCCTTTTTCTGTCTAAATCAAGCATCTTCCACTCTGACACTTTTTTCTCCATATATCCTCACGCTTTTAAAAATCTTTTCGTCACTGAAAAGGAAAATTATAAAAACAAGTCTTATCACTCGAAATTTATAATTTTTCTCACAGCGGTTTAAAATTATTCTTCACAAAAATCGCAAAATCGCAGCGCGATTATACGGGCTCGGTCATTAGGACAGAAAGATAATAAGCTTTTTTACTCCCCCGATCTCATTAATGACGGTAATAAGTATATTTAATAAAAGGTTTGCCAGTTTTATTATCGCATGTGTGCGCGTGAACGCTCGTAGACGAATTCACAGAGGATAAAAAGGAGCGTTGAGAGAGGAATTTTAAACTGAGGCAAATTGGCCCGAGGCTAAATATGCTGCCAAAAAACCTGCAAGCTCCAGCGAATTTGTTTTTTTTTTCTTCTTTTCGCACACGTTTGTAGGAACGTATCCTCGAGCTACGAGCTATTATCTCCGGATCGAGATCCTCGAGAATATAAAAATGTTCAAAAGACAGAAAATAATATGATCCGAAAAACAGGACAGGATCAAATGACGAGAAATGTATATTTATAGAAAAATAGATACAAAAATAAAAATATATGAGTTTCGAAACCGTGTGAAATTTTATTTTCTCCGAACGCGTCTACAAAATATGTTTGTCGATTATAAACAATTTCTGACGAAAGTCGAGATTTTTTTTCCGTTCCGAGAGAACTATTTTTTTTTTCAGTTGTGAACTTTTTCTTGTCCACTTAAATCATATGTAGAATACTCGAATCTTCCGTGGCAGGTCCGCTGTCAACGTCGATAAATTATAAAATTTTTCGATTACAATCTCGAGGAAGGCGCGTGTATATCCAGAGTTTCGTGTAACGTTATCGCTCCAACAATGTATTCCGAAGCGACTGAATTAATCGAGAAAAAATACCGCGAGAGTCGAATACCGATGAGAGCGGAGTCTTCGTGAGTTGGCTCTTCGAAACAAAAGAGGATGGGAGGAGGAGAGAGAGAGGAGGGAAAGGCACGAGGAATCTTGACGTGTGTGTTACAGGAACGATTCGCCAAGTTGGATAACTTTCGTAGAGTCGATAATACCTCGCGAAAGTCTCGAGGAATATCCTGGCGAACGTACGGAATTTTTTTTTTTTTTTTTTCATCGTACGTCCTCAGCATTTTTTTCTCTTTACGTGCAGTCTTTGGTACTTTTTATAAGCTCGTATGTAAAGTAAGGAAACCAAAATAAATAAAGGAGACACGAAGAAGAGTAGAAAAAAATGAAGGAAAGGCTCGTGGAAAATATTCTTACCCCTCGACGTAGGGAGTCCATTAATTTTCGAGAGGAAAATCAACGTTCGTGTTCGGTTACGGGGTCTCGTTTTCTTTCTCGCTCTATCCTTCTCTTTCTCTCGATCTCCTTGTCTCATTCTCGTTTTTTGTCGCGCTGAGACCAATAGTCCTGAAATCCGAGAGTGCTTCGCACAGGCGGGGTGGAGATTTCGTTGAGAGAAGAAGGATGATAAAAAAGAAGAGACAAGGAAAAAAACGACCCTGCTCCTTGCGATGCGCGATGCCAGCTTTTGTCTTCTTTTTTTTCTGGATCGAGACAAATGTTCTGTGTATCGACTGCTGAAACATAACGGTCCTTCAAGGATCATGGAATTTTCGTTCTTTTTTATCTCCCTTCATTTTTCTCGTGTAGCACAAGAGAAATAAAAAAATGACAAATTCGTCAGATATTTTTTACTTCATTTTTTCATGAAAGGCGTGTGTTGGATTTAAATAGAAAATTCGGTCATAATAGAGATTTTATACTTATAAATTGACCCACTTCGTGAATTGGCCGTAAAATTCAAATTGGCTGAAAGTCCGGATGAAAATGATCGAGAGAAAAATATTGTCTGGGAAGAGAAAAAGAAAATGTCAGATGTTTACCGACCGGTCATCGTGCTGTTTCCGGTTCTTCCTACCTGATCCCCCCCGCGGTGGTCGAGAGAGGTCCGAGAGAGTTGGGAATATGAACAGAGGAGGATACAATGCTAATGGTCGCGGCTAATGGAATCGATAAGTTTTGTACGACAAATCTTCGGTATACCCGGCGAGACTCGCGGTCGAGTCTACGCGTCGTTTTGTCGTAAATTCGATTGAATCACTCTCGAGGAATAAGAAAAGTGAACGCTCGCTTACTCCGACGTTCGTTATATTTCCACGCACGAAGAACGCTCCGACCGCTCGCAGAGAGCATAAAGATCGCCCTCGTCGTTCGAGTTACGAGCGGATGACTTCAAAATCGAGTAGAACAAGAGTTCGTGAGTCGTAAACGAGGAGATATTCGTGTATCTACCGGTGTAGATAAAACTTCACGCACGAACACTCGAGCTGTATATTTGATACGGTGTTCACAGATGATCCTGTAGGCAAACAATACGAAAGAGCGCGGGTAGAATATTCTCGCACTTAATGCATGGCCGACTTTTTGAAAGCCTCCAAATCCTTAAAAATGTCAAGTGCCTATGGCTGGTCAGGTTCAAAAACTTGAAAATCGATTTTTCGTTTGTTTCAAGATGACGACCCACAGTATGAGTGAGACCAGATGGAACATAGATTTACTGCGTTCTCAAAATTTTTTAATATTTTGAAAAAGAAGAGATTCGAATTACTTTTTGTTCAAAAAATGAACATGAAATTCTTTTTTTCTTCAAAAATTCGATATTTTCGGAGGAAAATTTGTATTAGGATTTTCACTGACAGATGAGACTGCAACGTCACGTTGAAAAAGGTCGTGTCATGAAATACTCATTGTCTGTTTTTTTTCTATGAGAAATTTAATATGTGCTCTTTAGAAATTTACTATAATTAAATTACTTCAAATAAATAAATACGAAACGGCATAATAGAAGGTGAGAAATCATTAATATTTTTATATGTTCATCATTTACCGTTTTTTTATTAGTTCCACAAATAAAAAAAATTTAACAAACGCTGCAATATATTTAAAATTTCTCAAATTTACCGTCGTCAAATTCGAATAAAATATTCAACAGTTTACGTGTAAAAACCTCACTAAAATAAAATGGTAGGCTTTAATGATTCCACGTGCATGGACACCAGTACTCAGCTCTCATCGTTAGATACAAATTTAGCTAATAAGAGGTAATAAAATAAAGGGAAAAATCGATGTCTAATATTTTATATATGATATGGCAACGCACTCTTATAACCGGAAATCTCTCATTAATAACGAAGATGATATTTCTTCTGAAACCACAAGCCACAAAAACGTTTTTAATTCGGGATAATTATCGAAATTCAAGACATAGAAAAGGCGAAACGAAGATATTTCTCTAAGATCAAACTCAGTCAAGAGCTCGCTTGACCGCAGCATTGAGTCTCTTATATACTCCGGTGTAAACATATGATGAATGATTCTAATGGCAGAAAGAGAGAGCTTTCAACTATTTAAATGGTAATACGGCCGTATCTCCGGGAATTATGATATACGCAGCGTCATCTCTTGCCCGGATGACGCATCACGGCCGCAGCCTCCCTTTTTTATATTTACAATACATGAACGCCCACGCAAGTGAGGGCCGAACGCAGGCGCTTGGACTTGTGTACTACAAGATTGTAGAGACTCAAAGAGACCCTTCTTCGCGTTCACCTCATAAAACTTGCCCGAAAGGGGGAACGAAAATATAACGACACACGAATACGCGCTTCCATCTGAAATATACAAAAAATTATGTAGGTTTATGACAACTTTCACGAGTTTCGTGGAACGCATCCTGCATCAAAGAAACGTAAAAAAATATTAGATTTTTATGAATTGTATAGGAATACAAATTTTATATCACGCAGTTCCTAAACTATTTTTACTGATCCGTCAAATCGGATAAAATTTTTATCACCGAATTCCTAACGCGATATTCAAAATTAATAGATTGTGAGATATGAATACGTGGGATATGGTTTTTTTTCAAATTGTTTGTCAATTTGTTTCTTGATTAAGGAAAAAGTTGTAGGATCGATAATTCGATAATCCGGGGAAGTATGTGCATAATGCGTTCATGAATAGACCAGGGAGAAGATTATGGGCGAGAGGGACGAAAGATTTGTAATCTCGATGTCGAGTCGCGCGTAATAGCAAGGTTGTTTTTCTCAAAGTTCTTCATTCTCTCGTAGACCTTTTTACGTTCGGTGTATCCGTTCTCGCACAACTTTCCGTGTCCTGCGAGAGCGAGCGTACGCGTTACCTAGTAATTTCGGCTTCCCCTCAATCTTGGAGTAGATTGCGCGTCCGACGTCTCGGCGGCTCGCCTAGAGGAGAATTATTCTCTTGCCTGTGTTTAACAACGATCACGAGCTCAGAAGCGAGAATCAAAATCGAGGATAGCCCTTGCAAAATCTGTAAAAAATTAAAAAAATATTTCGATTTCTCTTTTACATGCTGATACGCAATCAGGGATTCACCAAAAATTATGGGACAAAATATTTACAAACAAAAAAGTCTCATCATCGAATGGATTTAAAATTATTTAATAAAAATTTAATTAATGTTGGTTTAAAAATAGGTTAGCAGAAATATATTTTTGTGGCTTTTATGTGTATTTTAATCCATTATTTTATTAGACACTCGAAAAGTAATCACGAATTCTCCTTGATATTTTCGGAGAAAAATCGTGCAAGAAATTGCATCCGGATCCGCTAGTTTGCTCTCTTCCTTCGTCGTTCGCGTGTCGAGCTCCAGAAACATTTTTTTCGACAATATGTACGTATACCATATAATGTAGATATTCTATGTTGATTTCATTTTTTATAGACGTCAATATATATTTTTTGTATTATTTTTGGCAGCATCTCAAACCAAAAGCATATAAGTTATCTGAATTATTGACCAAAAAGTTGCATTCTAGGGAATTATACATATATCATTTTGTCAAAAATGTATGCTAATATATCCTGACCCGGAAGAAAGTGTAATTATGCATCGATGGAGTATGCCTTAGCCTAAAAACGTAAGAAAAAGAACTAAATGTATAATAGTTTTCAACTCTCTAATATTGGAGAGACTAGAACTCTCGTAAATACAATTGCAGTAGATTATTTATTGATGAATATCCGGACTCGTAAATGCCTGTTTGGCGAATACTATTACGCGCAATTATAAAGATCAATTATTTCATCTACGTTCCAAACATTAAAAACACTTCAATGGGCATCCAGCTCGTATTTGATGAAATTATTCAATTTTTCTCCACTTCTCTTTACAGTACTCCGAAATATTCACGAATCTAAAATTCCCCGTACAATATCCCTGCATAACGTTTCGTCTGAAATCCTCTAAGAATTTTTATACTCCCTTCTCCTTTTTTTTCGTACATACAAGTACAATAGCTGTCCGAACTATCCATATCGAATCCTCAAAAAGGTTTCCGAAGAATTATATTACCGAATAAAAAGAAGGAAAAAAAGTGTTTGTTACCGCGACGTAATTCGATATGGAGACGAGCAAAAATAAAAAGAGGGGTGGAGATCGACGGTTACAGGTGAATCATAGATTTAATGGGAATTCTGTGAAGACACGTGGATTGAATAGAAATTTGAACAGATAAAAGTACGACGATATCTCATCCGGGAGGAACGAAATTACGTGGAAATTCACTATGGAAATATATATCAGTTTCGGCTCTTTTACGGTTTCGTTTTATTTTTGCGTGTAAAACTCGGTTGAACAGTCAACCACGCGACGAGACGAGATGATTATTCGCGGCAGACAAACGACAAAAGAATAATACGAAAATCTGCAAGGAAATTCCGAATGCTATGAAAAAAACAAAAAGCGATACAAATTTATTGTACGTACGGTGTGCCAGACGAGAAAATGCGTTGGAGTGCACTCTCGAGACAGTGAGCGCATTACGCGTTTCCTCGGAAAATGCGAAAAAATGGAATGTCGAGATCCTTTCATAACGGAGCGATTTTCACCGAAAAAAAAAATTGAACCAGAAAAAAGACAAATAAGCGGAGAGATGAGAAGAAAATAGAAGAGAAATGTCGCTTCGAAGCCCATTTCTCTCTTCTGTGAGGCCTTTTTTGTATCGGAAATCTGCGCGGAGTGAATCTGTAAAAGTGAAAGAGAAAAAGGGGCACCGGAAGATTTCCAAAGTGCTTTTTCAAGTGCGGCGATTGTCACACAGCGTGAAGGCCCTTTCCCGATACCCCGAGCGGAAATATCGGTAGAGATTTACAGACCTGGAAATGTTTGACTGCCAAGAGTCAAGAGCACGTTCGCGTAACGTGTACGCAACATTGCGAAGCTGGCCAATAGGGCTAATAATTATAATAATCCGTGCGTCTTCGTCGGATTTCCGATGTGGTTTGGCGCCGGCCTCGAACCGAGAGATCCTCGCATTCTTCCTCGTACAGCGGGGGGACTCGAGAAACGGCCAACGAAATATTTCCTTTCGGATCGAGACGGTCCAACAGAGAAGGGAACAAAGGAAGAGAGAAAAAAAAACACCAGAAAGGTTCACAATTAGTGAGCCGGTGAAGCAAATTCTCTTTGTTTTTACTGAAGAATAAATTTACGAATAAATGTTTCAATTTACTCGATAAATGAATATTCAATTCGGAGTCAAAGCGAAATGTTAATGTTGAAAGGAAAAGAAAAAAACATCATTATTATTATGTTTTTAGGAAAGTAATTAGAAATATTTGTCTTGGGTCTGTTTATTTTTTACCTCGAAGATTATTTTTTAAACCCTTTTTACGATTAGTTTGCGGTCCTTTTTCTTCGGCGTTTCACTCTTTTATTGCTCCGTCACAAGCTTTCGCATGTTCATCATCATCACAGAGCAGCCGACGTACTTTTTGTTTGTTTCTTCGTTTTTTTCTGATTTCGCTAGGCTACGAGACCACTGCAGGTGCACTTGACTGTTGCTTCGTTTGATGGTCGCTCTTTTTTTCATTCTTTCTCTTTTTTGTGTCTCCTTTCTCTCTCTCTTCTTCCTTTTTTCTTCGTCCTCTTTGAGAGGCTACAGCCGCGTTGGTGGTGTACAAAAGGAAAAGAAGAGGAAGATGTATATACAGCATTAACCTGTCATTAAGGGAGCCCGACCGATTAGATTGCGCTAATGGCGAAGCTCTGTCTCCGGGCCAGCGCGCTCAGGGGTTCAGGAAAATATCAGCTCTCTCTCTCTCCCTCTCTCTTTCTCTCTCTCCATCGAGCCGCTCTTCCCTTTTTCATCTCGAAGGACAAACGCGAAACGGGAGGAATATGAACGGAGAGAAAGGCGCTGTGGGAAAATGCGAAGACCCGCACAGCCGACGGTGGCGCATGATGGATTTTTCTGTCGCGAATGTAAAAAAAATCTGCACTGACTTTTTTATGTAAAGTGTTTGAAATATCAATATCCAGGACAAGTATTTTAAAATTTGAAAAAAATATGCGTCTTACTTTGCATAGAACGTCTCAAAACTATATTAACCATTAAATTTTAATTTATAACATTGAAAAATGTACAATTTTATTGAGTCATGTCATATGCGATAAAGCGTGCTAAGCAATATAAAAGGAGTTTTTAGAAATTGTCTTTTGTCAAGACAACTTTTTACTGAGAATTCAAGAGGGATTGTTTTTGAAGAAATCAATTGTGAATAACATTTCAAATTTTTATAAGAAGTAAAGATGATGGTTCCGTCTACTTTTTCTTTTTGTCCATTCTGAGAAGATTTCTACCGGTATCGTGTACAATTTAACCGACTCGTATTTCCCGTGGGAAAGGTCCTCGCTCGACAAAAGCTCAGGACTCAGGACGTTTTAATAAATAAATTGATCGCATTACCAAGCTCGTCGCATTTACCCTCGCTAGTTTTCTCTCTTTCTTTTTTTTCAGTTCGTTTATTTTGCGAGCGGAGAGGGCGCGAGACTTCCGGAAACGCGATACCGTATACGCTCGAATTGGATCCTCTCGTGCGTCGTTTGCTTTTTCAAACGCTGGTTTTTTTTTCTTCCTTTCCTTTTTTCAAGTTTTTATACGCACCGCTTCCCTTCCTACCTTCGCGAGATTCATTCACGTGTTATTATATTTTAATGTTTGATGCTAAATAGACTTATAATAAAAGTGTTCTCGTGTAACAAAATTGGCACTATCCCCCATTCATGCCGGTTTCTCAGTTTTCTTCGCGTTTGTTGTCCAACAATGAGAAAAATGAGACCTTTTCTCAAATCTCTCTTGCAGACATTTTTTTGAACCTCTTTTACATTTATACTTGGTATTGAAAATATTTTTTATATTCAGCGAGGATGCAATAAAAAATGTAATTGGTTTAAAAAATAGAATAAAATATTTAAATAATTTTCTAGAAATTGAAAAATAAGTGAAAAATATTATTTATAGAGGGCTGATCGAAATAATATCCATAAAATGCAGTAAAAAATTTTCATAATTACATATAATCTTATTCTGGCTATACGCGAAAATAATCAAAATCAACGTAAAATTCAGCATGAACCTTTGAATTACTATTTTATGGATTAGTTGTTATACTTTTTTGTATATTAATGTTAAATTGCATACGTATCCTTTATTTGCAGCATCTCTGATGGTTTTAGATATTATCAAAAAGTATATACCAATAAAAATTGACGAAATAATTGCGATGATTTTTTTTTAGTCCAGAAAAGTTCTCAATTCGATTGTATGGAAAAAATAGAGTATCGGATCAGGGGATTGCCGAAACACCAGGTCCCATATGGTGGATTTAAGTCACATGGCGAAAACACGTTACATCGATGGAAATGCAGTGAGCCTGGGGTTGCTGATGTATATATAGATTTATTTTCGAGTGGCGAGCCCAGGGGGTGGTATAGTCTTGAGTCGGAGCTCGTTTGATGATCGTTTGAGCCCCCTCGCGCGAGAGAGAGAGAGACCCCAAGGTTGAACGGACTCGTGAACTTCCCGCTGGTGAGCATCTCAGAAATTCAAGGGCCTCGCCTGGTTTCAATTTAAACGACTAACGAAAAATCTGCATTTAATCCAGAACGTTTTGCAGTCGCGATTTCCTCGACGCAAATCCTCCGTGTGTTCTACAGCGAGACCGACAAATCCTACGGGCCGCAAATCCCCCATGAAATTACTATTAAATCAAAAGGGGGTTGAATGTATTTATTACGGAGCCCTTTCAGAAAAATATTGTGTCTGCTAGAACGCAATGAATCGCGTATTAGCCTCAATGAGAAATGAATAACTCGGGAGCTTTGGCTCGTTAATATTTGGACCAAATGGATCGAGCTCGTTTGCAAAATGAAAACGGGAAGGAATGAGACCCCAGTCCAGATGTCAATAAATTGAAAAAATTATGTCATAAAATATGAGAAATTATAAATTATTGAATAAATAATTTCATATTTTTGCTTCTTTCTCTCGCTTTACTCATCATCCATGTTGATTTTACCCAGATTTGAAATTCGTACAAAATTAACAGTAACATTATCAGATAATTTTTTTCTTCAATGTTTTTTACTATCTCAATGAATTAAGCTGAGTACAATTTTTACTAGATATTAAATTCATTCAATTCAATGTATGAAAAAATGTAAATAATTTTGTCAAATTTATCTGTATTCCTCGATATTTTTACCCTAGGTCAGTTTTCCCTGAATCCGTAAATCATAAAATTCCAAATCCGTACCTCAACTTTACCCAAACCGACTTACGTATATAGTCGGCATCGAAGAAACATCCCGCTGACGTTGGCACATGCGTCAAAATGCACGTGAACGTAAGTGCCCGCACGTGCGCGGCTCTCACCGGTCTTCGAACTTTTATCCCAGGCACAATACACATTTTGTGTAATATTATATTCACGTATGTAAGTTCGAAATTTTTGTATACACTCCGGGAGAGTTTGCGAGGGTATTGTCAAGGATAAACGTGACTGCACACAAGGGAGGTAGGCGTAATGGAAGTGTCCGTGTGCGTTCGGAGTTCTCCCGTGTGTGAGTTCCTCGATTGTGAACGGCTGCTTGAACGTCGAGTAACTCGAGTACCCAGCAATCTCTGGGTTCCTCGCTGCGGGATATATTTGTGCAACAGGCTTTATACGCTCCTGTTACGTGTAGACACTTATATACGCGTTTATATACAAAGTACATAAACTTATATACATGTGACGAGGAGTGCATTTGTGTGCGGAGTGCACATATTCGCGAGAGTGGGGACGTTCAAGACGAGCCAGAGAGACGAGAAATTGCATCGACGACGTAACGAGAGGAAGAGAGAAGGAACGAGAGAGAGAAAAAGCTTCCTACTTGCCTATGCAACGTGATGAATGCGCTTCCAGCGTTCCTATGCATTTCAATGTTTCGCCAAAGCCGAGGAGACGAAAGGGCGCTCGCGGTTCTTTCGTCTCTCAGCGTTTCGGTTTTTATCTCTCTTCTCTCTCTCTCTCGTACGCCCGCTTTTTCTCCCTATTTCTTCTCAATTGTGGCTTTTTTTTCCTCTTTTCCATCCATGACGATTCTTTCTCAGCGTTAAATTTACAAAGAAGTGGAACAGAGACGAAGGACAGGGCAAAAGTCAGGAGAGAACGATAACACCCTCGAGAACGCGATTTTTTTTCTCTCTTCCTTTTTCTCTCTGTTTTTCCTTTTGACCCGCAATTTCTCTTTCGAGCACACGTCAGCTATTTCCTCGCTGAACGACAGCTTCTCCTTTATTGCCCGATTCTCGGCTCAGCCGATTTCTTCCGGAGGTTAGGAACGAGAGCGTATATAAAACGCCTCGATACTTCCGAGGAATGGAAAAAGCTCCGCGGATGCTCAAAGATTTACTTTATCTTTCTCCGTGCGCTACTTTATGAAAATGCAAAAACATCAAACTCTGATCCCGAAAAAATAAACAAAATTGTCCTGGCTCGTCGATGAATAATGGAAGACGAAAAAGCCAAAGGACTATATTATTTATGTATGTATGTAGACCACTGTGAGCTCTTGACTCTTGGTGTGTATTTTGATTTTCCAACGTTTGTACCTGGTTGAGAAAAAGACACCTGAACTCTCACATTTCGACAATTCTCAATTCTTTTATTTTCGTCTTTTTGGAATTCGCTAATAAAATTGTTTGTGCTTGAATTTTCATGCATATCAAATGTGGGCCCGCCCAAAATCTTTGACAGTCGGTGTGTTTTTTTAACATTTTTCCTCGTGTCTTCTCGTTGAAGTGAAAAAATTATGTTAAAATTCTTCGAATATTTTCTCTCCCTTCGATTTCTAGCCGAATAAAATTTTTTTCGTAGGATGTCCGCTGAGCTTGTAAAAAACTGTTTGCATTAGATTTCAACATCGCTCTTTCATTCAAGCCACATTCTTCCGACTGTCGGCAATCGAGCGTAATTAATAATCGCTCGACGAGTACCCCCGACAGTTCGAAACAAAACAGACGGTCTCGTTTCGGGCTCGCAGCATGGTGCTCGTACCTGGAAGTAAGTTGAATCGCCCCATTAGTTACCGAGGAGGTTAAACTTGTGCAAATTCGAGCGGCCGTCTGGATCATTTCGCGATAATTAGATCCTCTATATGGATGTATATATTTTCTAACTTTTTTTCTTCTAATCTCGAGAAATCGGGAGTGATCGATCTGGAGGAATTGACGTCGTTGAAGTGAAAAGGGTAAGAAAAAGAGCTCTTTCTTCAGGCTCATTGAAAGTCGCGAGCAAAAAGGTTCACGGTGAGAGCTAAAGAGCGGAATTGAAGGAGAGCGATGAGAGGGGGAGGGGAAGAGAGTCTGAATGCATCGAGGAACGGGGAATATTCACTTTGAACGACGTCGAGTACGCTGCGCACTTTGTAAAGTTTCGTACGTGCGCTTCGATCCTCTCGGGACGAGAAGTTGGTCAAACCCGAACACAATGAGAGAATCACGTGTCCGCGGTATCCTCGAGTGTCCGTCACTCTTCTCCGAGAGTCGTTTGCACACAACCGCTCTGTCCACTCTGGAAATATTCGACTTACCGACTCTCGAGACTTCTTTCTATTTCCGTGGGAGGGAAGAGAGAGAGAAGTTTCCCCCTGTATAATATTTTTCTCTCCTGGCGAGAACGATGATGACAAAGGATATTGAAAAAGGAAGCAACGTTCTCGAGAACTGTAAATACACGCTTTCGAGTACAAAAAAACAATATAATTCGAAAATAAGGAAATGGGAGACTGACACGAGAAAACCTTTTGACGATATCTTCGAAGATTGGTATAGCGAATGGGGGAGGAAGAAAAAAATGCAAGAATACACCACTGTGCAACGAACTGTGCTTATTCTCACGATAAAAAGATCCATCCGGGAGAATTCATTTTCAAGAAAATGTAGTGACGTATGTATACGGGTAACTCCAAGGATAACTGGCGAGATCGAAAAACCACTCAAGATTCTATTTTATTGTAATGTAATTACAATAATCTATTATTGTAAGATCCTTGACATCTTCATTTTTCTAAAGCTTATCTTGCGAAAAATTTGATTTTTAATATTGTATTATTGGTTCAAATTAAAGATTTGATGATATTTTTTTAATTTTTTGGTTGAACTGTTTATGAGACGAGAATTTTTTAAAATCAACTAATAATTGAAAGTATTCTTTTTTATAGAATGTGCAAAATTGAACGTTTTTCAAAAAATTGTTTCGATGACAATTATTCAAAGTTAAAACGATATTATTATGCGATTTATTCGAGGTTCGAATACAAAAGTTAGGACAGTATGAGTTAGTATAATTATTCTTATGAACAGCATACGCAAAAAAAGATTACTTTTTATTCTCTGAATAGGAGGATAAAGAACATGAAATTGAGAGTAGAAAAAATTGAATTGCGGAAGATAAAAAGAAAAAAGAAATAAAAGATAGAACAAAAGCCTGGAGGCTCCAGCGAGAAATAGGATTGTCCAGTCGGAAAATCCCGAGAGTATCACTCATTTTTAGCACTGACATTTTTTGGCTCACATCTGCATACCTGACTGGTGGGAAGAGAAGAAAAAAAGAACCTCGCACGCCCACCAACAGGTGATCTCGTTCATTTTATGAATCGACACTGTCCGAAAAATTCTCGGACAGCTGCCAACGATTCTCGATTTTCTTTTTTTTTCCTTTTTATTATTTTTTATCTCGGAGCAAGCTCGAGGTTTCATCCGCGTTCCTTTTTTTCCAACGTTCATTGGAGTCTCGGTGCTTCTGCGTGGTTTCTTCGTTTCTTCGCTTCCGGTGCATGCATCCTCTCGCCAAAAATTATTCTTTTTTGCTCGTAATTCTCTCCCTTTCATCCGCACACAGCTCCCATGCGAGCGGCGAACTCTCATTTTCTGGCTCCCTCTCGTTACGTTTATTCCTGATCTCTATTTTTTCGCAGCACAATGGATCCTGAGTGTCCGGATTGCTCTTTTCGCCCGGATTATCCATCTCCGAGTCAGGGAAAATATCACGGAATGGGAGGAAACGAGAACTCGGGCACAATGCTTTGGAACACCGGGCCCTTTATTCCGAAAAACTCTCTCGCACGCGAACGGCCACACGAAAATACATCCGGCAAGTGTTCCTACCTGAGACCTTAACGTATTAGGTAACGCGTGTACAATAATATATCAAACTTTGCGCAAAAATGATCAAGTCCATTGTAAGAATTGAAAGACGGAAAACCTCTTAATCCCGATCATTTTCTATAACCGATGCAATTTTTTCTTCGGTGATACAAAAAATTTTTGATCCTCGCGACCTAAATTTTTGTATAGATCATTCAGCAAAATACTGGTTTGGTATTTTTATATATATAAAAGTGATTATTTCACGCGATAACGTACATGCACGATAAGAAAGAAAACGCAAGAAAAGTCCACGCAAATGTCTTTACGCTTCTACCTGAGATCGTGCCGCAATGCGTTTCTTGTGGAAACTGACACAGTGAACTTAATATTATTAGAAAAAAATGACCGAGATTATTGTATGGATCTGAAGAACGAAAATCTCCTAATCCCCATCATTTTCTATAGAAATTTTTCCCATTGTAAGAAGACTCCTGGAGTGCTGAGACTCTTGGAAAACGCCGCGAGCATATGTTAAAAAAACTTCTTTTGGTACATCCTGTAATTCGGATTTTTCACGGATTACACGAAAGTAAAATGTACCGTCGGATTGCTCGTTTCGTATTTCAACGACACTGATCATTCTACGTGATAAATTTTGCGAAAAAAAAATTTATTAATTTTTTTTGTGAAATAAAAACTCGTAACTAATGGCACTTTTTTTAATGAACGAAAAAATGGGAATTTCCTCGGTGTATGGTTTTTTACTTTTTCTTTCGAGTTCCACAATTCTTAAAATGCGAGAGTGAAAGCCGCAGGAAAAAGAGAACGTGGACTCGGGGTGTATAAATGCTGGAATTTAATTTCCCTGGAACAGGGAGCGAGTGGAATGAACGTTCGCAAAATTCGTGGCAGTGAACTAGTCGAGGGTTTATATAATACGGTTTGAGTTTCAATGTACATAAAGGACGGGGCGAAATGGCTCTCTGAAAAGAAAAAAAACTGACAATCATTAAAATAATCCTCAAAGAAAAAAAAGTGTTTGAAGAAAAAATTTGATTCATTCTTATTACCTGGTTTTTTCGGTGAGCTCATTCCGTCCCGATTATTTTTTTTTCACCGCTTTTCGGTAAATATAACTTTTTTTAGGTTAACATACAAACGTCTGGAAATAGAGTGTTATGTGGTACATAGTTAAGCTTTCGGCCGTACTTTATGAAATTTAAATTGACTGATACGTATATGCCCGAAATATATGCCACTTTAAGAGACTTTTCTCATCGCCTTCTCCGGTAAACTTTCCAAGGCTCCTTCGCAATTTCCTCGCCATCTCTCTTGATATTCTCTTGAATTTTTTATACATAAGCAATTATGTATATGTACAGATATACGCGAATAAATTTTTTATACTCATGACTCTGTAATGAGAATTTTTTTCACCTGATACACAACCGCGTCCAATGAATCGAATATTGCGGCATGTTTTATTCTCCTGCTTCTGCTCGTCTCAAAGAAAAAAAATTTCTCATCCATATTTTCCTAACTCTGTACAATTTTTAAGGCATTTCTCTGTGCATGTTAAAATCATCAAAAGCAAAAAGTTCGGTCGAAAGTTTCGGATGGCGAATTCCTACATCGACTTTTTTCTAATTCCAGATTTTTCATGAGTTTTTTGCTCTGATATTGACTAGGAAATATGATAAGATCGGGGAAAACTTTGCTTTGTCACATATTTTAACATTTTTTTTAATCGAGGGACGTTATCAGTATTAATTGTTCGACACAGTGCTCGCACATGATAAAAGGCTGTTAAACAAGTTGACGAGACACTGTTCGATTATACGAGTATCCAATAAATCATTGAAATGACTAATACACTATGTGAATGGAGTACAAAGAGTGGGATACAACTCGTTCGGGAAGAGACATAAGGCGCCGGCGACTCTTGTCGACGGCCGATTAAGTCGTTTTATCAGGCCAAACGATAAAGAAACGATTGACCGTAGTTGAGAGAGATCAGGGTTCACTGTATTCTCATTAATCCAAATGAACGGCGATCTAAACACATTTGGAGTCGCGAAAAATTCGCGAGTAACATTTATTCGCTCCAATTTCTTTATGATGTCTCATATCCTGTTCAAAAGAGGAAAAAAAATTATCACCGTAATAGAGTTATTACATTTTTTATTTATAAATTAAGTACAGTCTTGCAAGTGTAATTTATCGACTTTCATATAATATGTATAAGAGAATAGTTTTTTCTGTATTATTACTTTAAATAGCAATTAACGGTAATTTCTAAATCTTTTTTAAATCTTATTTTGATTTAAAGAGATTTATTATCGTTAATTCAAATTGTTTTTTTATTTTTATTGAAAACAGCGTCAGAAACTTATTTTTAATTTCACTTTAAAGTAAATGCATGAATACAGATTGTAAAATATAAATAAACAACATAGATTGACCGAACCGTTCTTATTTTAATAAATTGTGGATAAGGAAGATTTTTTTTTAAATAACACTTTTATGAGATAAAAGATGTTAAATGTCACTGTATGCATAAACGTTTGTGTTTGATTTGTTTTCGGATTTACGACCGTGGAGAAGTGTTGGTTTACGATGGCAAATGCTCGTGCGATTTCGAACAATGCCCGTAGCACGCGATCTCAGCAAAGAGCCACGATCTCGTTAATTGACCCCCTCGCTGTCGAGACGCAATTATTATCGTGTTTGCCAGGCATGCTCGACGACCCATTGCATTCTTGTGTGCAACAAGCCCGCACAATGCTTTGACTGTGGATTTCATAATCGCGACCCGTTTCTTTCACCGAGTTTTGTGAAACCTAATTTTTATTCGCCATATAAATCTGGTAGCGAAAAAAAAGAATGTCAACAAAAAACGAATGTTCATTAAACAAGGGAAGAAAAAAATTGCGATAAAAAGTTGGCGAGAACCAAAAAAGTAATCGCAGTGACTTGACGTCTCGACAATTTCCTGCAATCATGCGTCAGCAACAAAGTCGCGGGGGCACGAACTTTTCCGCCTCTATTTTTCTCAACGTCTATATCCGGTGAGTGCATTTGTGCAATGAATTGCATCGAGGCAGTTTATAATGACAAATTGCCTCGTAACTCGGATTCTCGTTGAGATTTTCGCGGCACCCGGTATAATAATACCCACTGCTGCATTTCTTTCCTCCTCGTTTTATTTTTTCGTGGCGGGAAACACGGGCCTCCCTCGGGTCTCGGATATGTGGGTCGAGTCTTATCCTTCCTCGTGGTCTCCTCGGCCCGACGCGCGCTCGAGGTTGTCGAACGTGCGGAGGAGTGTGTGACACACCGCAAAAACGAAAAAACAATGATCCGAGACCGTATTCAATGGAAAAGAGTCCGATAAACCGCAAAAAAATTTCTAACGCGTTTTACGAGCGTAACTTACTGTTGAAATCACTTCGCGTTAGTCATTTCCGTAAATAGATCGGATCGCGCTATTGAAATTTAAGATAGAAAATATATTCCAACGAGCATCGAATATTAAAAAGTGAAAATTGAAAAAGTATTATAAATATTTTTTCAAAATGAATGAGAAAATAGTTTCGCAGTCGCGCGAGCGAAAAATAGTTTTTTTAAAGTTCGCATATAATTCAAAAAAACAATCATCGATGAGCGTCTGAGCGATAAATTTCAACAAATATTGGTTTGCTTTATCGAACACGCGCTGTTTTTCCTTTAGCGCGCACACATATTGGCGACACACGATATGAGGGAGAAATATACAGTTATGCGCATAAAGCTCTCTCGGCTCTTCGTCGTTTTTCCCCGAGACTAACGGACGTTTCGGCGGCGAGTCCCCAGAGGCGAAAGAGAGAAATCGCACCCGGGCGTGTGATAACTGACCGGTGTTTACCCCTGTCGATACGTCGGCGCTTTTCAGCCTCTCTTCCAATTATTCTCCATGCACTCGTGTACCCGTCTGTCCGAAAACTGAATGCTTTGACATATTCCAACTTTGCCATTAACTTTTTTCCTCTTATTCATTTCATTTTCATTTTCCACTTATATATATAGCTGTACTTAAAATTCACTCCAACAAAAAATAAACGATAATTTTTCATACATTCACTTTAGAGTTAATTAATTTTTTAACAAAGTATATTTTATTTAAAAAATGTAGTAAAAAAATCATCGTGTATACGGATAAGCGGTTTTCCGATATCGGCAAAGTATCAAAAAAAAAGAAGAATGGTTGTTAACCATCAGGAACGATTCAGCGTTGCCCTCGTTTTACCTTTAATTTCTCATGTTCCCCGGGCATGCCAGTCACGCCAGATGTGCTCTTTTTTTCGTTCGATATCCTCTCACTCGACTTTTTCCTTTTTATTGCACCAACCTATGTCGCTTCCTCGCTTCTTATTGCGATTCGCAACGCGTGCCAGACTCGTTCCAGAATGTCGCGGATATACCGCGCGACAAAAAGTTACATTTAATTTATATAAATCGTATCAAGTCGCGAGACAATTTATATGATATTCATGTACAGGATGTTTCACGTTGAATATTTTCTGTGTGTTTCACAGAGTGGAAAAATATATTTTTTTAAATAATCAAAAAATTTATTTACATTTTTTTGTTATTCTAAAGTTGTTTATAAATTTTTCGAAATTTTTTTTTTTAATTCAAAATATTGGAAAAATCATCAGTCAAAATTTGTAAAAGCCTGTACCAGTTCATTGTATTTATGAGTAAGCGTCGCGCTTCCGCTTCTGAATGTGCTCAAGGGTCGTAGAGTCACGTTCAGTCAATTAACTCGAGGAGTGAGCAAGAAACGTCAAAGCGAGAGCGAAACGGGTAGAGCCGAACGAAGAAGAGAAAGATCGGAGTATTTGTGGCAATCGAGAAGTCTTCGTAACTCGTCTGCGCAGGACACGTAGATATATCCCCCTTGCAGGTAAAAAAAGTGTGCGTGATGTGGAATCCCGCGTTGAATCGTCCGCTTGGGGCGAAATGCATAAAAGTCGATCGCGGAACGTAACTCGGTGAAGCGCGCTCGTGCCTCGGGAATAAATATCAGGAAAGTTCCCTTATAAAATTATATAAGGTGTCCTTGAAATTGAGTAAATAACGAAGAAAAATACGAATTGCAATAAAATTCTTTTTTAAGTTCAAAATTAATTGAACCTCATACAATCTGAGATATTCTTCAAAGAATTTTAAGTGATGGGGTTCATCAGCTAATTGACCAGCTGCGTCTTCAAACCAGAGCGCAATGAAGATGCTCTGTACGCTTCTCGTTCGTTCATTTTCGATGACTCTGTGGTTTACAGTACACTGGATAAGAAAGTATTTCAGAATTTCCTGCCTCGAAATTTTTTGAAAATTCAATTTTTGGTATTTTTAAATTGAATTCTGCGACACCCTATATTTTATGTGCTCATACGAGGACTCTTTGAAAACGAGCAACTCGTTCTTTAGCTCGAGGCGAGCGTTCGCCGAGGTGAGGAAGCGAATAAAATCCAATATACAACAGTCACAATTCCAAACAGTTCGTTTCACGTGTGCGCATACGTTACGTGACGTCGGAAACTCTCCTCCTTGGAATTCGAATAATCTTCGATGGAGCGCTAACGAAAGCTGCTCGCTGAAAAGATAAATATCGATGCAGTAATCTCGGAATCGTAGGCATTATTGTGCTCGCTAATTTTATGGGAAAATGTTGAAACTGTCTAGATTTCGCAACGAATCGATGCCAATTAATTAAATTGTGGCGACTTTGTCGCAACGGAAAGATATCCTTCATTCTTGAAAACTTTCACAATGTGGCTACAAAGTTTGCTAAGCTTTGGTTCGCAACATTTTACCTTTTTATCTTTAAGACGTGAATACCTTACAGAAAAAATCTGCAAAAATTATTGCATTTTAAAAATTTCTCAGCGAGTAGGTTTGTATAAAGTTAGAGAGCTTTGTAAAATACGTAAACACTATTTTTAGTGAATAAGACGCAAAAATATATTCGGACGTTCGCATATACTCTCGCAATGCAACTGCAAAATTTACGAAGCTCTTAGTAACAACATATTACTTTGTTTGTCTCAAAAGATTTTTATAGTTTGGGGAAAATATTATTCATAAAAATGATTGTAATTTAATTTTTTCATTGAGTAAATTGGTAAAGTTACCGAGAGCTTTACAAAATATCTGTAAACACCGTTTTTACTGAACGAGACGCGAGAATACATAGCGACGGTGAGAAGTGAAAGAGAATATTTGGAAGAGAATGAAAGAAAAGTAGAAACTTTAATGGCTGGAAGAGGAAAGAATGAAAGAAATACATAGGAACGTGGAGACTCGTGGTCAATTTATCTGACAGTCTGGTATATGCAGGAACGTTAAACGTCAGATAAATTTTGCGAGGAGGAGGTGTGTGGACAGGGAAGAGCGTACATACGTGAACGTTCGAGCGTACTCGGGAACGATTTTGCGTCGTGAAAGCGAGCGAGCTCGAGCTCATTCGCGTTTTCTCTCCCAAGTCCTTCAGAGTGTATCTTCCCGGCGCGAATCAACGATGAACTATTATGTAGCCAAACTGACATGTGTCCTGGCTTGATGGACCCTACTCTCGGGACGTGATTTACACCTTTCGCTTAAACGCGCGACAACGCCGCGCGCGATTCTCGTCGTATGGAAATCCGTCAGAGAGCTCTTTTATTACTGTATGCATATCCCAGCGACGAGATGTGCAAAGGAGGAAAGGAAACGTTTATTATTCTCGTTTGAGCTTTACTTTGACGACAGTCCAAATGCGGTGATGCTGAATGTCTGCTGAATTTTTTTTGTAAATTATCCCCCTCTGTTGAAAGTTGATCCTGTCAATCCTCTGAAAGGCACAAATTTTTGGGACAAATTATTCAAAAACGTTTGTAAAATGTTGGTAGGATATGATTAAAAAACACGAAAGTTCATTTCGATTTTTAATGAATTTTTTATGCACATTAACATCCATAAATTGTTGGTTGAATGATAAGAATTATTAGGCTTTATTGAATTAGTGAGATCAATGAAATGTTCAAGAGGTAAATTAAATAATCGAAGAAGAATCAAGAGCAGTTTTTTTCAGAAAACTTGTAAAACATTCAAAATAGAAAAGAAACATTGTTAATTAATTTTTATGTTGATTCAACAAAATTGTTTTTTAGTACACTTTCTCCGATAATTTTTGAGCCACTTTTCTGTATCTTACCAACATATTTCAATAAAAGAATGACTTCTTATTCGCCCTTTAAAAAAAGACAATTTCAACCTTTTTAGAGCTTTTCTCATTTTCTCAGGTGACCTGGAATTACTTGGCCCGCGGAGAATCTCAGCAAACAAAGCGTCGTCGGGGTTATAACACGAGACTTCTGTCACGTAACTGGCATGGAGAACGAGCCCCAAAAGACAACGAAAATATGCTCAATGTGATGTTGAAAATGTGTACAAAATACAGTATTATATCTTCCTTGAATGAGAAAATACGAGAAGGGCCGAGGAAAACGTAGGACGCGAAATTTTAATATTTTCACGTCGTCGAGTCCTGGCCGGGGGCTAATCCCTTGACAAACGGTGGCCTCGCCACCTTGATGTCCCTCGACAAACAAGAGCTCCATCTCGTTCTCTTTTTCACTTTTTCGAACGTAACAGTGAACACGTAAATTTTTTTCTCTCTCGTTTTCCTTTCCTCACAATATTTCTTTTGTTTATCTTCACGCTCTTTCTTTCACCCTGGGGAACTTGGACTTTCTTCTCTCATCCTTTCCTTTTTTTGCGAATTTCCCGACACAGAGCTTCGCCTCGAGAGTTCACTCCGATTCAAAGACGATTCATGGCGCCAGAGAAAGAGAATTATTCGTCACGAATACGCACATTTCTGGTTATGAAAATAAATGTTACAGGAACGTTACTTTATTATTTTAGTTTTATATTTCTCTGTTTATAATTCGGGCTCGAGTAAAGTCGCGCGTGCTTCGAGAGGTCTGTTTTGACCGAAAAGAAGCGAAACGGTCTCTGAAATGATAACTCTGAAATTAAGACAATTTTCTGGCTTACTTTGTAAGCGCGGCGTCGCGGCGTCGTTAAATCGAAGGATTATGAAGAAAGAATGGTCAAGACGAGTCTCTCCCAAGAGGAAATGCTCGTAGGACTTGTAAGTCGTTTTTTGGACGGGTTCCAAAGAGTCGCGTCCTCCGGGACGCGTTCGAGCGAATCCACTCGCTTTGTTCGCTCTTATTTCGCGACGGAAACGACAAATTGCCCATTCGAAAATTCCAATTTTGTGCTCTCGAGACACGCTCTGGAAAAGGGGATTTAAAAATTATTCGAAATCCGGGGCTTTAATTGTGATGTGAAATCGAGGTAGGCCCGGATGTCAAAAATCCTGAAATATAAAGCGTTAGAATCCGCTCTCACTGTGTGAAAGGGGAAGAGAGATAAAGATGGAAGCGAGCTTCAAGAGACACCAGAATAAACTTGTATGCCGCGCTAGAATCCGTTTGATGCCGAGTCAAAGGGATCGCACACCGCATCGCACTCGTCGCTTAAGCAACCATACAGACTCGTAGCTTTCCGCAGTTGCACCAAATTATCCGTGATATTCGGCAATCATATGCGCTCCTCTCAAACATGAAAGAGCCAAAAATTATCGAGCTTAGCTCGAAGGAATTATCAGATTTTCAGGACAAGGTAAACAATAAATATTCACTCGTTTGCATTATTTTTCAATAAAATTTAATCAAAAGATTTAAATATCGGATAAATATGAGAAAACAATTGTTTAATATAAAATTAATTTCCTCAAAGTTATTGTGATCAGCGAATATTTTTTTTAAAACGCTTTTATCAAACAATTTTATTGATTTTAAAGTAGATGAAAGGAAGCTTAAAAAATCGTCTATACAAATATTATTATAGAAATGTGTGAAAAAGAAAGATTCGAGTTTTTTTGAGGTAAAAAGTGAAACGGGAGATTTCTTTACCTCTGAAAATTCTCGTCTCATCTGTTCTCCCGTCTTTGACAAAAGTCTTTTCGTTTATGTTCCAGCGACAAATATGCCAGTGCGCCGAGGGGGAGTAAGAATCCGAGAGTCTTTTTAGCCGGATGAATCTGTCGCGTGTGTAATAACGTGAGCGCGAGGAATACGGAGTGAAAGATCAAGAATAAAGCTCTCGAAAGAAAGTTGGCGGAAAAGAGGAGGCAGAGCGGCGAAGGACAGAGAGAGCAAGAGAGAGAGAGAGAGAAAGGGCCAAAAAAAGACGAGGGATGTTAAATTTCAAAATGCGAAGCTCCAGGCGCTGATGAGACGAGAGGACACATCGCTTCCCGGGACGCATGTGTGTACTATTTCAAATTGCGATTCAACGTACGCCCGTTCCGCCTTTCCCGTCGTCACGGACGTCCGCCGCCCTCTCGAATCTTCTTCTCGCGAATAACGCCGCAAAAAACGACATGCAGCACGAACGATACTCGAGAAAGATGCTCAACTCCGTGTGAGTATTTTCTACACGGGCAGACACGCGCAAAACTGTATCCCGACCTAAGAAATATGATGATTCGCACCGACGGCGAGAAATCGCCGTGGACGTTTCTAATGCGTCACGCAGATCAGTTCACTCTATCCGGAAAACTTATTGCATGGTTTGTTTTCGCAGGAAGCACGAGACCGGGGAAAACAGCTCGTTCGAGCACCTTGTTTACCAAATCGTAAAATAGCACTTGAAACATTTCAAGGTTTCCACAAATCGCGTATATCTTTCTCGTTTGCAGGATGCGAAAAATCATTCAAGATTATGGCAAAAATGAAAACGGCTCTGTCGAGTTTAGTGCACAAATTTAACTTTTTACTGTTCAATATCTTTTCTTAAATGAAACGCTTCTGTCGCAAATACTGTGAATATTTTTCTTAATTCATTTTACAATATCTATAATAACATTTCTGAGAAAATTTGTGTAAAAATAAATTGAAATTTACGAAATATAAGTTGTCTGCTCTCGTAAGTTCACCTCGAGTAAAAATCGATTCATGTCCATCCCTTCGGGACCGAAAACCTTCGACTTTCTTCCTCGAGGATTTCGGCTCGCGCAGGACTTCGCTGACAATTAATTTCGAGACGTCTGGTGGAAATCCCGCAGATCGTGGTCTCTGGAAACTATTCTAGGAGAAGGTAAAAAGAGAGGGATGGGGGGAAGGATGAGAAGAAGGAGGAGAAGAAGAAGAAGAAGTGTGCCGCACCCCGAGACAGGAGAGGATCTCTGCTCCATGCAAGAACAATTAGCTACACCTCCTTCCTTCACCTTCTCTCGCGGCTCACCTCCGCGATAAATCAGCGCCACCGCATTACCGCAACGGGCCACAGTGCGAGAGACACAATGCCTGTAATTCTCGCCCACCGACCAAACGCCCCGTTTACACTCTTCGTGAGCAACGTCTAAGAACACGAAGTTCACATCGTCCTCACTATGAAACAATATACCGAATTTCAAATGATTTTCGCACAATTTTCTTCAAAAGAAAAAACTCTCTTATTGAATGAGGCATGCAATTTTTAAGAATTCATAACACAAGTAATGTACCAAATAATAAGTAAATCACTTTTTCCAGAGTAAAGAATTTTTTCTAGATTTTCTAAACATACCACGATGTACGTAAAAGTACAAAAAGAAGATAAGAAATAAAATGTATATTTTTAAATAGAATGTAGTTTTTTTCAGAGAATATTTTTCAGTCTACGAGAACGCGTATCGCATCGCAAATTTATCCGACAATGAGGAAGAAAAAAGTGTCCTGAGCATAGGGATCGAAAATTCAAAGATTTTCCTCGACGATTTCAATCGTTTTCTCTTTTGTTTCCTGTGTATTCACTTCGAGCCCTTTTCCACGAGATCTCGAATAGTCTGTAAACTCTGTTTGCCTTTTTTTGCGCTCCGTCGATCGTCTCTTTTATTGTATACAAACACGGCGTGTGGATTCTAGGCGCGTTTGTGTCGAAGCGACACAGCTCGACGCTTATATCCTTTATCCGGATCGTCGGAAACACGATCACGAGGCAAACACCGATAGAGACTGTATACCCCCGAACGCAGTTATTTCGAGTCTCTGCCTCTCGCAAGAGAGACAGCGCGATAAAGTTCCATCCTCGAAGGACAAAATGTAAGTTTCTGTACGTATATATATATATATAAATGTATTTCCAGTTTCCTCTACTATATTCTTTGATTTCTTTTACTTTTTTACTTCTGTCTTCTCTACCTGTTTCTTCAAAGAGATCGATATTTTTCTCCATTTCCCGAAGATCGTTTTTATCTCTTCCGAGAAAAATTCTCGTCCCTTGAAATTGTTACGTCGTCGCGAGTCATCTCCGAGCACTTTGCGTAGAGGTGGAAGGGAAAGGAGGAGTAAAAGAGACAAAATGACATATAGATATCGCAAAGGTACGAGCGAAGCTTGCGGAATATACGCCGATTGCTTTTATTCGCTCGTGCGCGCCCGGGAGTAGTTCGAGTCGCGAGAGCTCGCCCGCGATATCCTGTATCGTCGCGCCACATCGAGCGTCTCGACGCTCGATCGAGCGGAAACCTTTACTACTTCGTCGCTCGCCTCTACTTTCCTCCCTCTCTCAACATTTTCCCCCTTCTCCCACTCGCTCCTTTTCTGTCTTTCTTTTTCGCTCTATCTCCGTGTTTATCTCTCTCCACGCTCGATCTGCTCGGGTACAGAAGTGTGTTTATTTCCCCGCAAAAGTTTTGCCAAGTACCTCGATCCTGTTACCGGTCTACCAACATCGTATACCTTAATCGTTACTTTGCCCACTTTCCATGCAAAACTCCGAACACTCCCCACTCGAGGTTCCAAATGCGATTACAATAGTCGCTAACAATTTTTTTATTTCAATAATATCGAAATGATCATTTTTTCTTGAGGACGATTCCCTGAAGTTTTCAACCGCTTTCGCAATCATTTTTACATTTTCGTTGATAAAGAAAATATTTTTCCGGCAGATGAAAATTTTATTTATCACTTGATGTGATAATTTGTTCGGTATAAAAAAATGTACCGCACAGCTGAGATGTGTAAAAATGTAATTTTTATTTGTATTTCTATTAAAATTATTTTTATCGAATATTAAGAGTTCAACGAGTTTCGGATATGGATACATTTTTCTTTACGAGTTTCTAGCGTGTGAGATATTTTTCCTTAATTCGAGTATTTTCTCGTTCTACGCGATATAATTTTTCTTCGCGTAGCAAATGACCTGGAATGGGTTTGCTTTGTTTGGAGGCGGAATCCATCGGACGCATATTATCAACGGAATATTCGCTGGAGCGTGAGCAAATATCGAAGAAAATATGAGATACTGTCGTCCCTAAAAGTATTTTCTCATCGAAATCGATTTATCAATACAGATTCATCATGGGTAAATGATTTGTGTGCTCGAAAATCGCTCTCCTGTAAGAAAAGATATATACTTTGTGATGAATCAGCGATCCGTAGAATAAATTGAAGAATGCACTAACGGTAAGTTAATAAATTATTGTCAGTACTCGAAGATTCTTAAACTCGTAAGCATCATTTTGCACTAAAATAAAATGAGAAAGTTCAGTCCTCAAACTGTAAATCCCGTCTTCAAACACTCCACATCTACGAGAACAATCGATAGAAATAAACAAAAAATAATAAAATGAAATCCAATTTGCAAGTCTTCAATGAGAGTCGTTAATCGAGTAATTTCCTCAGAAACTAATCACAGTATCCAAGAAAGATGCATTTCGTTTAACCGAAATATACAACGAAGCGAAATTTAAGTTCGGCGGTTTATTGTCTTCGGGATCGCTCCTCGGCGGCGAGAGGTATAGGAACGAGAGGCGACGGGGGTTGAAGAAGGACGTAGAAGAATGGCTAATGCAACCGGAGGAGACTCCGAGACGACGACGACGAGTCTTAAGATGTCTCCGGAGCACGAGAGAAATTGTGCAAAGGAAGAACGGAGAGAAAACTATTCTCGGAGCGGGCACCAAGCTTCTGTTTTCTCGTGGAGACTCGGAAGACGCCACGAGGAGAGGAAACATTGAGACTGCAAGACGATGTCGCATCTTGTATATAAAGTCTGGGAATCGCGCATGCAGAGAGGGAGAGAGAGAGAGAGAAGAGAATGAACGAGGATGAGAGAGAGAGGGAGAGAAAAGTCTCTCGGCGAGTGCACACAATACAGAAACGAAAGGAATATCGTGGCTCTTATACTCGTGGATCTTTCCTCGAGAGTAGACAACAATTGGAGCTTAATTACGTAGTCGACTCGAGTCAGCTCTATCCTTACTTTTATTTTCTTCGGCCGAGTGGGTGACTCATTCACAATCATAATTTCGTACACTCGCACCTTATTTACATACGTATCACGATAAAATACAAGCCTCCGCGTTTTCCGTTGTCACATTAAGTATTCATCGTTCCCCGCTTCTTTTCTTGTCCGGCTTTTTTCTTGAAATATATATGAAACCTAAAAAAATCGGGTACGACGACGCGAAAGTAAATGTTAGATCGGCAGAGAAGTCTGGTCAGGACTTCGAAAAGAAAAACGCGATGGGAGATAAATTTATCAGTAGCGGAGATAAGGAAAAATGAGAATAAATTGGCCGAGTGTGGAAATGGAGAAAAGGCAATGGTCCGGCAATCGCGCAAGCTCGTTTCTATTACTTGAGAATTGCCGGAGAAATGAAGAAGGAGAGATAGAGAGGAGGAAGAAAGAGACGAGATAGAGAAAAGTATGGACACGCCAGATTGCGTGCGTTCTGGTACTCCTGGGAAGCACAGGAGCCACGTAAGCGTAACGCGTGACCATTAAATCCCACACCTCGCGCAGACGATCGGTGTCGACGACGACTTCGCTCAGACCAGCCTTAAACCAAGTGGATGGCGCACACGCGCCAGGAAACGGCGCACGAGCCACGTCCGCTCGGTTCCACTTGCACAAATCCTCCACATACAAATCTGCGTAAGCACGAGTACATTGTTGACTAAAAACTTTTCATGTAATGTTGAAAAAAGAAAAAAATTTTTTAAATCACTCTCCTTGATTGTTTTTCTTCAAATGTTTCAAATGATTTATAAATAATTCGCATAATCTTCGAGTATGCAATATTTCTGATGGAATAAGATCTCAGTAGCAAACAACAAATTTGTTGATACTCTTTGCAAGTATTCTAATCGAGTTTGCGATTTGTTTATCAGATTAAAAAATTCACGAATATTCTACAGTTCGCGAACATCTTCTAAGATCTCTTACATAATAACCTCAGTTTTTTTCTAGTACAGAAATTTGTACCTTTAATAATATTTGCGAATAATTGGTTCAAAAGACGATTTTTGGAGTTGAACAAAATTTTTGTAATTTTCAAATGCTACTTTTAAAGAGAGTTCAAAAAGATAAAGCTAAAAGATAAAAATAAATGTTCAAGAGCATAATTTTCTAAATCTCAAAAATGAACTGATCAAAAATTTTTGAGATTCACTGTACACGAATGTACAGTGATATTTATGTGCAAGGAGGTAATATACGTGCTCAACACGGGTGGATACTTGTATCGTTACTCGCGTGGCACACTCGGCGGGCGCCTGTAATACGCGCGCCCGGTGCACTCACTTATCTCGCTCGGCGAGCCTTTTCCTCTCTTTCTCCACGATCCGTGTAAACGTCATCCCGCTCGATGAGAATCTTCATGCACACACGAGGTGTCAAGCGTCGTGTAAAAACGGAAGCCCGCCAAGAGGGTGGCAAAACATCGAGGACAGCGGATTAACGAAACGCGCTATCGGAAGACAGGAAATGACCTCTCGACAAATTCATTTCCGGCGTGCTTTTCCTTCAATTTATACTTTGAACCATATACACTTTTTATATTATTAAGATAGATACACTTGAAAAGATAACATTAATCGTAATTTTTTCATGCTAAAAAACAGCATTCTGAAATAATTTTATACATCAATTTTTTAAGACAAAGTTGCACTAAAGTATAGCAATTACACTTATTAAATTTAATAATGAAAAAATACTCTCGATGTCAAGACACTAAATAATAGTTGCTATCAAACTTTCAAGGACTAAAGATTGAATTTTCTTTTTATTGACAAAATAAAATAATGTCACTACTTTTTAATATTTCCTTCCTAAAAATATATTATATTTTTTAATGTAAAATTTTATAAAAATTAACACAAAAACTGTTGAATACTGTGCATTTATCGTAATGAATATTTCATGAAGAAGAAATTTTTTTTCTTATTTTGTATATTTAAAAATAAAAAACTCATAAATTTATCGGCTCTCGTGATCCATGCTGCACTTCATAAAGGGGATAAAGAATAATAAAGGACGGAGCTTGGTTTCTCGAAGGATAAATTTGTTGCAGATGGGACCGGGTGTTCGATATGAGCTCCTATTTTTGGAGGCAAGACCGAAGAAAAAAAATAAGGGCAAGAGTATATTAGTTTATGAGGAGATTTCCTTGGAAGGGGTCATCGCTTCTGACACTATATCCTTTATCGGTGCCGGGTCGCGTGTCCTGGCGATATAAAAGTCAGGAAGGAGGATCTCGAAGATTGATTTACCGAGCACTCGCTTCCTCAAGACATATTTACACCCCCGCGTCATCTTGGACCCTAATTCTCGTTCTTCCTTCCACATGGTCGCCCTCGAAACAATTAAAGACTTTATGAGCCAGAGTCACCGCAGAGAGTCGTTCCTGCGGCGGATGCGAAATATATTTATTCATCCATACAGTGTGTACTCCAAGATTCTATCTCCGTCTTCAAATTATACAACTCATCGTTCTTAAAGTCTCTTTGTACACGCGAATGTAAATCTACGATGAAATTTACAAACGAATATAAAAATATGAAGATGCATTCAGGAAAATATAAACACATTTGTACCGAGTGAAACTGGACAAAAGTCGATAAGAGGACGTGAGTATGCAAGAGCTTCGCCGTCCATAATATCGTAGGCGTTTTATAATACACACAACACATACGTAGAAAAGTAATATATTAAATAAAACCGCACGCTGACCATAGAATATGGAAAATATGAATGATTGTTAATAAGCTGTCATCGTAGTTCTAAGATTTATTACAAGGAAGAAAATAATTCTCCTCTAAAAAAAATCTCGATTATTTTTTCCGCGGGTTCCAGAAAAAGTTGATTTCTTTCGGGCCAGTCCCAGGCCAGAGTTGGCCAGGTATTCGGATGGGGGTAAGAGAGGAGGAGAAAAAAGGCGAGGGTGGATATCTCGGGCTCACCCCCGAGGGTCCTACAGCGGAGAGCAATCTCCCGCGAGATCTCGGAGAAAAGTGAAAACGTGAAAGGCATAATCTCGAGGCGGGTGGGATTATAAATCCTGCTGGCGGTCTGCCACCGGCGGTCTTCTCGTCCTCGTTGTCGTCTGTTCTTTAATCTACGGGCATTTGTACGGCGCACTCGGGCGCGTCTGCTAGCCAACCACGAAGATTCTTCCCTGTCCAAAAGCCGGAGACAGTCCAGGCCACCCACACTCCTAATTATTAACCTTCTTATCTGTGGCCTCTCTGCTGAGACACCGCGGTTTAAACTCTTCTCCGATCCCGCTCGGTTATACCTCTCAAATATTTCACGAGCGAACGTCAGTCGGATTTAACGTAATTAACGCGAATGAGCTCTTCTCGTACACACGGAATAAAAAATTCAAATACGATTTCGAGTTTACTCCAAGAAATGGCCCCGGATTTATGAATCGAAAATTGTGATTAATTATCTTTTAAATATAGGCATGAGAAAACGATCTTCGTATTTTCTGAGAATTAATAAATAGTAAAAACGTGTTTGATGAAAAGTAATTGAAAAAATGTGTGATTATTTGTGAAAAATGATGAAAGTTACAAAAAATGTTGAGTGCATTTATTTGAGCGGTAAAGATTTCCAGAAACGTTTAACGAACGATTTTTCATCTGTTTTTCATCATTCAATCCTGTTCCGCACCCAGTAATTATCGAGTTCCTGATAGCCAAGGGTCGGGAGCTTCATTTTCTGTCCTCTAAAAGAAGAAACCCTCGAAATCACGAGAATCGGGAGTGACAGCGAGGATTTCGGGCGTAATTAACGGTAACGAGTGCGCGTTCGTCCCAGAATGGGTTTTCGGTTGCCGAGATCGCGTCGGTGGCGCGACAGTGGCAAAAGTATAACCACCACGGAGCAAAGCCAGCGCGCCAGACCGAGCGTCGCTCTCCCGGCCCAAAACTGCGCTCCGACGTAATTGGCGTCGACGCGAGCGTTAAAGGAACGTAACCGCGCACATGAGCAAACCTCACCGCGGGGAACGTGCGAGACTATCGCCGAAATCCCATGCCAAAACCGGCATCGGCCAGCCATATACCCGACTCGCCTATAAATTTCAACCCCTTTACGACAACGCCATCTATTCTTCTCTTCCAACGACGAGCTCGGACTAGACTCGTTCCTCGCTCTCGCTCTCATTTCAACATTTCACCCGTAAACGAAAAAGCGATTAATCACTAAAATAGTTCTGAAATAAATTGTCAAATTATTCCCTACATGGAAAAAAATGAAATGAAAAAATAGTAAAACCGTATCCCAAATTGCATAGAAATTATTAAAATATTATAAGAATGGAGACCTTATTCATCAGTATACATAATTTTCTGCAGTTGGGAGAGTGAGAGGAGAAAAATTTTGATGGGCCTTCAAGGGGAACCCTTGCTATGAGAAGAGTCACGGGAGAATGACGGAAAAGGTCGAGGGTCTTCCAAATGGTGAGGCTCTCGATCGGATGGGAAGGGAAAAGGGGAAAAAAGGGAAGAGGGAGAGAGAGAGAGAGAAAAGCAGTAATGAGCTTCCCACAGAGGCAACTCCCACCGACGGCTGCTGCCTGTAACGAGCAAAAACTTATCGTCACTCTCCCTACTGATTTACTCGACCTGCCACGTCGTTAGTCGCGAGAAGAGTCCCTAGAAAGAAAAAATAGCAAAAAACTGCTCGAACACTTTTCACCCTGAAGAGCGTATTTCTAACCCTCATGCCCAAGGATAAAGAAAATTGCCCTTTTTTAGAAATTTTCAGAAATAAATAATGTAAAAGTCGTTTTTTATCTAGCTCATTGTTTCAAAATCCTTTCTAAATTTGTTTGACTTTTTCCGAATTTCATAAAATTTTAGGATTCATCAATCTTTCGAGTAAAAATTGAGAACAAAAGTGCCGACTTTCTTGAAGGCGTTACACGATAATCTGGAATCCGATACGTCTACCGGAAACGTGAGACATCATCGAGAACTTCTATAATGAGAGAAAACAGGCAGATTTTTTCTTTTGACATCGAATCTGTTTCTCAACAGCTGTTTCGAAGATTATAATGACTGTAGCGAAAACCCTCTCGAAAATACGAGCATCTTATCCGCAGCTTTTCTCGAACCCGTCTATTCTATCACTCTATTGACTTATTTCATCAAAATTCTTCGAATCCATATTTATATGGGAATATCATTTTTTGTCGATTCGCGTATTTTGATTGAAATTTCGGTCCATTGTTAAAATTAGTTTAGTCAAAAAATTAACAATCAGATGTTCACTTGAACTTACAATTTGACAAACTATTGAGGGAAACAAATTCATTAAATACAACAATTCCGCCTCATATGTAGATTCAAAAATAATGAAGAATATCTTCTAAATTAAAGATTAACGAGATTAAGATTTTAAAGCAGTTTATATACGTCTAAATAAAGCTAAAAAACGAGAAAGTTACGACGTGTTTACACTCGATAGAAAAAGAAATGTAAAATAGAAATCCAGCATACAGCAGAGATTTCGGATATCTACCGTGTTACCGCCATGTGTTCACACAACCAGGTTTTTCGTTCTGCCGCCAACCCGATAAGATAAATCGATATCTCTAATATTCCGAAAAAGGGACAAGTATATGCGATAGACGAAAAAAAAACACGGTCAGTCGTCTTTGGTCTCGCTTAAGCGTTTCGCACAATTTTCGTGCGAAGATACACGACGGAGGCGAAGATCCGAGGCGATATCGGAACAGGAAGTTGTTTGGGGACTGAACGAGACTCTAGATTAATGTAAGCATCGATCAACTCTCGAGGACGTTTATCCCTTGAGAGCAGAGAAACCAGCAACGAAATCTGGCGTCTGCGACTACCAGATTTCGTAAGAGTGAATTTCTACACAAATACTAAAACTCGCGGTTCGAACTTCTTCCCGTAAGCAACGCTTTGCCACGGTGATCACATTTCCGTGAGGCGCTCACCCTATTGTAACTGTTTTCGTTCCGAGTCAGTTTTACAAGCCCATTTTCGGTATAACGTATAAGCATGGGACTACACGCGCTCAAAATTTTCCCCTTAGGTGGTGTAAATATTACCCAGGTGTCACGTTGTTTCGATGTAAACAAATATCATATGTCTCATTTTTATATGTATTAAAAATCATTAATTTGCTATTGGGAAAACCTAATTCAATTTTTCAAAGATTAATTGATAAATTTATGTAGTAGAATATTAACTATTTTATATCGATCGAATTTTTTTCCAGAGCATCATGTAGAACGTGGCTTTCGAGTAAGTATGTTTAATAATTTCTGAGCATTTTTCTACATTTTTTTTCATTTAATTCAAAAAATGATAAATACAATATTTCTAGAAAAGGGAAATACAGGTTTTGAAAATGAAACTAATTAAATCTGAAATTACATGTATTCACACTTTTGAAATTTCACTCTTTTACATACAAGTCAGACTTCGCTTCAAGTATCTAAAACATTAGCTGCAAGGTCTTCGTTAAGGCACAATTTAGGCCATTGTTCTAGCCGACCTAGTTTCAGCGTTACCGAGGAAGTGCCGCAACACTGGAGAGGAAAAGTGGACGCATATGTCTACCTTTGAGTAGTCAAAGGTGAACTGGAAGAACGAACAAAACGAGACGCAGAGAGTATCAGGGAAAGTCATGCTGAGAATGAAAACAAAGAAGAAAAAGAAAATGAAGATATTATGAGAAATGATAAAAGAACGCACAGAAGTTGAAAAAAATTGATAAGAGGGAGATTCGTGACAATAGAGGACTTCAGTTTCATCTCCTCGGAGATTCATTCCGCGATTTCATTCTGGAAAAAAGATTCCTCGTTCAGCATCTCATTCCCTATTTTCCGCCAGTTCCATTCGTCCGAAATACTTTTCCTTTTTTTAATTTCAACGGTACCCATTGAGTATATAGAAACTTGCGGATCCGCGGAATAAAAAGTTGCTTTCCATGATGTACTAGTCGAAACGAGGACTACTCGCTTGATATATTTCAAGAGAGAGGGCAATAAAAGACGAGAGGGAGTTCGACAATGCACGGCTCTCCGGTAGTTTCTCATTGCCACGAACGTGGAAAAGCGGTAGAAGCCGCAGGTCGATTGGGCGAGTGGTTGTGGAGAAGGGTAAAGAGAAAGGGCGACAGCCAAGGCAAGAAATAGAGGGAGGGCTTCATTCCAGGGGCAAGATTTAGAAGCCAATTTTCGCAAGCATTGACCAGCCTTCCAAACTGAATCGCTCTGGGAGGGCTGGCTTAGACGCTCGGAAAAAAAGGAACGAGGCTTTCAGCGAAAAAGGAGAAACGTCCAGTCGTAAGAAGAGCTAGAAAGAGACCAATGAGAAGGTATACGTTGAAAAGAGCGAGCTCGAGGAGCTCGATTGTGCTGATAGCCAAAAAGAGAAAAAAATAAATGCGGTGGAGCCTTCTGAAAATCCTGAAAGTGCTCGGAATCGTCTTAGTCCAGCAAAACCGTGACGGACTCGTTGAATGGCCTGGCCGGAGATCCAAACTTTCAATTGCCTGGTGGAATAAGTTCCTTCGGTAACCCTCGGCGCAACGACACTGTGGCTCTCTGGAGCTAGTAGCCAGAAACGAGTCCGGAGGAAGTCGCACTTATACCGAATACTTCTTCTTACCTCAACGACCAGCCGAATGACGATTTTATTACTGGTCTTATCGGGATGAGCTCTTCATCCTATTGATATTTCTCTCTTCTCTTTGGTCTTCATCTTTGCGCATTCGAAGGGTTCGAAACGTTCTAACGTAATTAGTTTTTTTATGAAATCTTTTTGAAGTGATACTTCGTATTGGACATTAATGCTTATTGTTTATGTTATATTTCTTGTTTTTATAATCTCGTGCTCACGAAATTCAGCTAAATGTCAATGTTCGCGTTAAGCTGACATGAAGAAAAGAGGAGACTGTCGACACCCGCGTTAAAAGAAAGAAACAAGGATAGCTAGAGATGGATGGGGATGACAGTCGCTCGCATGCTGAGAACCAGCATAACAACATAGAGGCATTGTACAGAAGTAACAAGTAAGGAGAAGCGTAAAAGAGGGAATGTTTTTATTGTGACACGAGCTTGTAGCTCATATAGCTTATAGGATATTTGATAACTAAAATACCATCCGAATAAAACTTTAATTTGCAATTTGACCATGAAACCTTATAAAGATGCATCAATTCCACTACGTGACTTTGATTTTGCTTTAGAGGGGTTATTCATTATATTAAATGTGATGTAATGTATAGGAATGAAATTATAGATAGGCTTTGATCACATTGAAATGTAAGCTTTTACAGGATATTTTAGTTACCATAAAAGTCACGTGTATTATTTCTATCAACATACATATGTCATGTTAATGTTAATATGTAGAGGAAAATGTTTCCACATAAATAAAACGAAATGCAAAAACTCTTTCTGGAAAATTTTCACTTTTATGATCCGTGGTTGCCACTCACATTTTTAAAACCTGTTATAGCTTACCGCAAATGTCAAACGCACCAAATTTTCCCGTTTTTGTTGAACATTTCCATCATGTGTCTAATTTTCTCCTCATCAAAGGTTGAAGACCAGTGGTGGAGTTAACCTGACGTACATACTTATTAGCGCGTATTACAAGGCAAGTAAAACTAATTAACCATCCTTGAGTGTTATTGATTTCAAGTTAGTGGTGAGGCGGGTAATAAGCTCGAACCCTCGAACATTCGTGTGTGCGTCTAAGGATTCTCGAAGCTCTAGCGCACGCACTTTGCTCCCTCTCTGCTTTCTCTGTTTCACTGAGCTCCAGTCAAGTTTATTCTCGGTGTAGGCGAGAAATCCAAGAGCACCGGTTCCCGGGTATTAAATTAGATTAGATTAGGTTAGACCCTCCTCGAGATTTGCAGCTCGCTAAAAGATGTACGATCCTGTCTGGATCGCGTGGAAGGAGCCTCACGTACACTCGAGCCATTACCAAATACGATACGAAATGTGCACCAATACATATACTAACCAAAGAAATAAAAATTGCACGCTACCGAAATTACATGATGATAAATATTTCATTTTGAAACTTTTTTCTTTTCAATACAGAATTTTTTTCAACGTTTCTTGCCTTTTTCTTTAGAATTACGAGACAATATAGTTGATTTTATTTTAATACCTCGAATAAATCGATATGGGATTTTTACGATAAAAATATACGAACAATATCTTATACATAAAACTTGAAAATAGATTGCTCAATGACAATTTTAAAGTTGAATATTAACCATAGAGTTTGTAGTACATCTCTTGCATGATTCGTTATGCACATAGAGGCAGAGTCCGATAATTAGCAGCGAAGAATGTTTACTCGTCCGTTTGCCACAGCTGTCATCCAGTAAGTTGCCGGACTCCGCTTGAGAGCACGGCTTATTCAAGCCCTGTACTTATTAACGTTGATGGCACAACTGAGTTATATTATATTAACGTCCCCGAGAAAGTTGCTCGTCTTCTCTCGTCTTTATCAATTAAGAGCAGGAAGTTCTTATAAACTGACCACACGGTGTGTTTCACTCATTAAATAAACTAATTCTTACATTAAATACAAACTAAAAAATAGATGAACCCAATAAATAATTAATCGTGAATTAATACTCGTACATTTCTAATACTAGTACAATAATCGCTTTTTACTAGTACATTTTTCAAAAAATTCATTCGTTTCTAAGCCAAAGTCCCCGGAGATTCTTTAATGGTAACTGATGGAAATCTTGTCTAAAAATATTGCTAGATCGTGATGTATATTTAGGGTCAAGGGTAGCGTCAAAGAAAATGAAGAGTTTCTGGACTGGAAAATGTTCTTCAGAAATGTTGGGATCCGCCAGAACTAAAAACCAGTCTTCCGAATAGCCCATGGAGCACATCTAGAGTGGAGCGACTGATAACGGAATTCCGTTGGAGCTTTTAAGAGATTAGCCATGCGGCAAAAGGATCCTAAAAAGACCATTAATCGATATTCAAGCTCATCGTGGTAAAAATAAACACTTCAGGTCCTTCTCAACGTATTGCATGACAGATGAACATCCGTGTTCGCTTTCCGAAGTCTGCTCCACGATAAGAGATTCGGTTTATGCCTGCGGTAAAGATTCCAAGCTTCAAGTTTAATTTCTGCCTTCCACATCGTCTGCGGTTTAGGCTTGCGTGAGTGTTTCTACAAGTCTATATTCTTTAAGTATGTTGAATCCACGAATAGAGAAACCGAGGTTTTGGGTTTTTGAATTTTGTAAAAACTTTTCATAACAAAAAATTAATCAGAAGTTCCTCAAAAAAATCATTCTAATAATGATTTGCGATGATTTGGAAATCGCGTTGAGGGGTAGAACTTTCAAACAATCGATTCTTCACTCACCTGGACATAAGAAGCAAAAAACTCTATTTAGCTAATAGCCAATATCGGGTATAATATGTAAATTATACCGCTATGTATAAGAAAAAGCGTATAAAGCAAAAGCAAAAAGAGCGTGCAGGTGAAAAAGTTCTTGATAACGGAAATAATTTGTGGACTTTCCTGGATGTTTTATATCTGTGTCTGTAAGTTTTTCCGAATGGTTTTCTTCCTCGTTACAAGAGATCAAGTTTCAATATCCGAAAAAGAGAAAAAAGGAATCGGATGGTAAAGTGGCTATCTGGTCTATTAGTTAATATGGTGTGTCCCCTCACTATGTTACTATCATTATCGTTGCTAACAGCGATTAGATAATGAGAGCGGGAGCGAGAAAATGGGGTGGAGCCACATGTTCATTGTCCAAGCTAATTTTCCGAGTAAAAGTGTATGCTTCTCTCGTAAATTTGAAAATGTCATGGTAAAATATATGTCTGTAAATGCACTTGAGAAAAATCATGGAGGCTTTGTCACAAACTTCGTTGTAAGATTTTAAACGAGAAACAGAAGTTACATCTGTGGAAAATCAAAAAAACTGTTTCGGGACTTGATGAGAAAAAAATAGTTACATTAAGGTTAGACGATTTTCTTATCTAGAACTTCAAACATTATTTCATTTAAATGAAACATTACATAATTCTGCAAAAGAAACAGTCCAGTTATTTTAGATTATCTTCTTCTCCAATCTCATTTACAATTGCTACTAGAATGATTGTACGATGCGTATTCTACTAGGAAAGAAGTAGGTTTTTAGGTTGGATAAGAGTCTGGTTGCGATATCGCAAGAAGCGGCTTTCACTGTACCCCACGGTTGACCACCCACGCGCGCTTTTATACATTGTAAGATAAGGTAGTTTCCTCGACATTTGTGCCAGGTAAAAGTCACACTCGTTTCGAAAGTGTTTCGACTGAAACGCTTGGAACACGTGCTCGTCACTGTCTTGCGATGTACTCTGCAGATTTTCAGGTTTCATATCCGTTGTTTCATTCTTTCGATGTCCCATTCCACGTACATTTCTAGAAAACATCGAGATACGTGTTACGTGTGCTTCTCGCTTTTGAGTTCTCCCGGGAATCCTCGGAAGAGAAAGAACTCCAAGAGACATATTTTATTTCCTTCTTATTGCATGCAACGTGTATAGTAGTTCACTTCTGTACATCTGTCTCGTGGCCGTAAAACAAATGAACGCATAACTTGAAGAACATTTTCGATTCATGTCATAACTATTATTAAAGCTATTTTTTACAAGTATATTTTACCCTCTTTTTTGAATTCTCGTCAAAAATAATGATTGAAAAAATTCTCTGTACTTTAAATTCTGGGAAATTCTCTTGATTTCAACAAGCCAAGCTTTAACATTAAAGAGACGAAAACGTCCCTATTTTGTTTCTTGTGCTCGACATTCTGTATAATTCTACTCATCAGAAAACTGTTATCACGCTAGTAGCGTCTACCTTGTTAAGACGGGACAATTAATCGGTTTGTTTCACCGGTGCGGTGCTTGATTAATTTCATAAAATCTACTGGAATCTCAAGATTTTCGCAAGAAAGCGGATTAAGGCAAGATAAAGAGGGCTATTTGAGGTAAAATGTTAGAAACGACAATTACACAGCGATTTCACGATATCTTTGTCCTGAAGAATTAGCCTAAACGAATTTCGTAAGACGTTGGAAACTTTGTAGACGAGAATCTGTCGAGGGTTCCGTGCACGAGCTGGTCTCATCTAAGGTTTCAAGACATGGGTTTCGTTCGGACCGAGTACTCGCAGGTCTTGACGTTACCTTCCGATATCGCAAGGTGCACTACGCTTTTAATATCTCTTTCACTCTTTTCGCCCCTCTTCGTATAGTACGTCGAACCCGAGCAACCCCGTTACGAAAGCCCGAGAATTTTTTTCCTTTCCGTTCCTCTTCTGAGAGCAAACATGTTCGCGAAGAACAGCGCTGGTACTGTAATAAGATGTCGACCATAAACGTCTTAGCACTTCGCAGGCTGCCCCTAATTGATCGTCTCGCATCTCTCTCACTCTTTCTCTCTTCTGCTTGGCAAGCGCTACTGGGTAAATGTTAAGAGAACGCAAGAGTAACCCACCTGTACAGAGATAAAGTTGTGCGCGGTTCGTGTTTTACAACCGACAGAAACGCTTTCCGATCCTCGTTTCGAATTATTACGATGTTAAGAGTGCCACGAACAGCGTGAGATCGCGAATACCTGCCTTCGGAAATAAATGTACATTTCTTTAAGCACTCCCAGCAACAAAAAAGTATACAGGACCCTGGTTAAAAACACCTACTAAATCAGTCCCCGGTGACTATCATAAGAATAATTATCGCTGTGCCTTTCATAAGTGAACATCTATCGTAAAGCGGTGTTCAAGCATTATTAGCGAGTTCAATATAACAGCTTTTATGACAGGAAGAAGAACGTGACATGGAGAAAAAAAATTTTATGTCACTACGATTCAGTCTCTGATCTTCTCGAACAAAGATTCCGCGGGAATAAAGACAGATTTCCATATGCAGGAAAAAAAGACAGTTGGCTGCAGGTTCGATCTGCGTGAAGAATGTCCGTGAAATACGAGACACCCCGTGGAGAATTCGCACCCTTGCACTGTGAAATAAATGAAAGAAGAAAAAGAAAAGAGAACTCGACGCGAAAGAAATCCCTGTGGCGAAGGAGAAAAAAGAATAAGAAAAAAGAAGACGCGTGAATATATATTTGTGAAGATTAAAGCACGATCGTACCGAATGCCGCGAGTCTCGTTTTGGGGGAAGGGATGACTGGAGAGACCGGTGAGGCGTTATTGCGACGCCGTTAAACACCATGTGTTTGACAACATAACGCACCGAGGCGAGATCTAAGAGAGTTTGCCGCTCTCGACATTCGCGATTTTGCCTTATTGCTGGAGAATATGGGACACGTGTCGCACTATCGCATCTTCATCAGCCTCCCCGAACCTTCCCTCCTCTCGTATATTATCCAAGTCATACTTGAAAATAATTCGACGATTCGTTCTTCCATCCTACACGAGGGCCGCCTTTTCATCCTTTGAGTCGCAATTTCACACCCAGCACGAAAAAAAGATTTCGAAAACGGTGCAAGCCTTTAGAACCGGATACAAACAAAAATGTTACTTTTCGATGATGAAAAGTCTCAGGAAGTCAAAATTAATTAACACTTTGTGTCGACATTCTCAATGGAATTCATGTGTGATTATAAAAGATTTTGCCACAAAAAATATATCTTTCATGTCATGCAAGATGTGGAAAAATAGAAACTATATACAAAAAGCAACGTGCGAGTATACAAAAAGAATGTTTCTAAATTTAAGATGTTTCTGGTGAGAGTTCTGCAGCGGATAGAGATGCAAATCTCTTGGATCTTTCGACATAACAATAAAATATCACCGGAAGATTCTCGTAGCATCGACCGCGCGGCGAGTGCAACATCCGGCAGAGAAATATCTCCGCTCGTATATATAACCACCCGCTATAATGCGAAATGTGTAATAGTTAAATGTACGGTTCAGAGCTGTTCATACGTCTGGTCGAGACAGTTGCACCGGAAAGCGACCAAGAGGAAGGCTGAGAAATTCTGAACCTTGGATGTCCCTGCGGTCGAGGCCAATTAGTCGGTTACTTGCTGTGACATAATTATCCAGATACGATCTGCTACGTGATAATCAGTATTGTGATAGGTTACAGATGTACACGTGTTTACTGAATAAATGTGCACGAAACCTGGCCATTACTGACTTCACGAAATTATAGCCATCTCGATATCAAGACCTGTAAATTCAACATAATTCACCACCCTGCACAATGGGAATTAGCAAAACAAATCCAGCAATAAAGTAATTGATATGTATTACTTTATTTGGAACATCACGATATTGCGTTTCGTTGTGATTAGTCACATTCACCACTGTCATAGCACGAGCTCAATTCCTCACAAGATAAGCTTTTAGATAAAACAAAAATACAATATACACACGGTATACATATAGTATGGAAAAATTGAGTCTAGTATATTTACTTATTCGTATTTTAAAACTTACATTCGTAAAAATTATTAGTCCCTGTAATGATGATTCAGTATAGTATTCGTTGATAAATAATTTAATAATTATACAACTAACTAATTTTATGGTCTAATGGAAATTTCAGTAAAATCTAAATCTCAGGAAAAAATAATGACAATGTGATGGTTTGATACAAAATATACGAGAGAACAACATGGATGAGTCGTGGTGCTGTGGACAAAGCACTTGATTAGGAATTCCATGAGCTCGGTTTTACATGCAATTAAGGGCTCATACTTTTTCTTTTACCGTTGCTGAACGTTATATACTCTAGCGATTACACCGCTCGGTAATCACAATAATAATATAACTTGAATTATGACTTAATACAGTAGAAATGCCTATTAAGCCGTTACTGAGATTTGTTGGTGTACATTTGAAATATTGAAAGTAATACATGAGTACCAAATTGGTTCCACATTTTAGAAGCTTTAATCACGAAGAAGTCAAAAATCTGATAAGCAGCATAAATGATTGCTATTCATACAAACGATGGAAACGAATACTGCAAATACGTTTTAATCATTAATTTAAAAGGGGTTAAACTTAAAGGTAACTTAAAGGTAACTATCTGATTGGTTGTCTTTAATACAACCTGTATTCGAAAATTCGTCATTCTCCTTCATTCTTGTATTTTATGTCAGCGTGTTGGTGCACCCAAAATGTTGGTAAAATGAAACGAGCGATGCGGTTTTCAGTACACGAACCTAATATACGCACAACCACGGGAGAACGGAGTATCATGGTAGACTGAACTTTCTGGAAATCAATATTCACTGTGAGTAAGAGATGGCAAGATACGCTACGATACTACATCGCGTATCTATTAGTCACATGTGTTTGATTTCATTCTCATTGAAAAGAGACGAGAAGAAACTGAATTTTCCGAATGGTTTTATCTTCATCTTGATTTGGATGATAGGAATATCGATAAGGATCAAGGGGTTGCTAGTAGGTTATAGTATCAAACGCCTTTTCCGTCAGTAAAGCATCCACGTAGTACAGAAAACAGGCCCGTCTCTCCTACAGAGACAAACCGGTCAAGGGTCGTTCATAGAGGGTCAGAAACTTCGTCGCTTTTGTTATGGGATATGAGTCTCATTCTTTCGCCCCTATTGGCCAATATACTGCCGCACGTTTTTTCAGTCGCCCTTGCATCTCCCTTGTAACGAGTCCGGACCTTCGAAGTAGAGAACAACTGAATGTGTGGAATGGATCTATGACTCAGTCAGGAAGTGAGTCTTACCCGACTGACATATTCCGTACAAGAAGTCAACCTAGAACTAATTTAGTAGCAAAAGGAAAATCATGATATGGAGGAATAGCAAGAAAGGTTTTTAGTAGAATATGTACGTTCATACTGATAATTACATTTCAGACTCGCGAAGTGATAAGGCAATTGGAACAAAAGATCAATTTCTTGGTCTCAATTGTGGTGTTTGTGGAGGGAGCGGTCATATATGACAATGACGTATGACACTATAGGGGTAGTGCAATAAAGATCATAACCATGAAATCGAAAGAATCAAAATATCGACGCTCAAATCTTAATTGTTAAACGACTTTGAAAAAACGAATTCATGTAAATCGAAAATGATATCATGCATTTGCAAAAATTGTTTTCAAAAAAGAAGTATGATTGTTATTTCACTATCGAGTATTTGGAAAAAAAGTACTAATTGCTATACGTTAAAAAATCGGATTTTTATTTAGTCGACTTGATGTACTGTGAATAGTACTTCATAACTGAGTTTGAAAAGAACATGTATGGATTGTCCAGCATAATGATCACAAGTATTGAGAGGGAAATTATATATATTTTAAAAGCAAACCCAACAAAGAAGACCCACATCAGCGTTATAATGAATTATCGATGGTTTGCTCGTCTTTCCAAAATTCGTATCGTCATATCCGGGATGAAGGATGAGTCACCCAAGGGCGGGTTCCGCATCAAACTCCCCATGCTTCTTCCGGCTTTATGGGACACGTATCTTGAAGCAATTCGTCCGTGAACGAAGAAATTATGCTATAAAATAAAATAGCGTTGATGAAATTCCGAATGAATGAGATTATATGCAATTGAAATATAAAATTGAACAAATAAATGCAAGGAAAAATTATTGTACTTGTTTCATTGTATATGAGTTGTCTTCTATTAAAACGTATAAACTATATGATAAAACTTTCGATAGTAAGCAAAAATTTTGAAACGTTATTCTCGATAATTTTTTTAGTGAAAATGAAAGAATCAAGAGGATCTAGTATCCGAAGTCGATGATCTCCAAGTTCAATAAATGCCATGAAACCGGTCTTGGACCTACGTAATTCCACGAAGTGAAAAATCCTGCAGAGAAAATACCGATGTCACTGAACGCACATCGGCACGGAGCTTTTTCCCTCTGCGTCGTTCAAGCTGCGATATCAGCCATTATTCCCCGTTGACCCGTCGCTGCCGCAATCATGCCAGGCACCACGGGCACCGGATACCGTACTGTTCCTGATGGTCCTGCGGTCCTGAAAGCTACTGCTGCATTCTATGAGAAACGTGAGGGGAGAGTACTGCGGTTCCTAGCCGCAACGGGTTCAACGGGGGCCACTTTGCGCGGTTGACATTCCTCGGTACGGCGAGCGAAGCCATCGTAGTCTTATTATCGCGAATTGCTCTTTATTGGCATACGCTCCGCTGGCATCGATGCCACACCTCAAAGGACAGGTATGTGCTCTGTCCTCGATACTTCAATCCAAATCTCGACACCCCTTTCATCAAAACGTTATATAAAGGATATCTGTAGCACATAGGACTCATCCCTTCTCTCTATCGATCCGCAATATATATCACCTTCAAAAACGAAACGAAGACAGAACAAAGAGTGTGAAACGTGGATAGAATGCTTGAATTTTTCAAACTTGTAGAAAAGCATGTTTATGGTTGTTTTGGAAAATATAATGGAATGCAACATATATTTTGGTATTGGACTGGCATGCTGTGCTTTATAACGTGATGATCAGGCGCAATACGGAGAGACATACATAAAAATGCTTTCGAACTTACTAATTAAAGAATGATTCTGGTCTTTGCTAAGGAAACTTTGTAATTGAACGCCATGCCAAAATACATGTTTATGAAGCCGGACGCATGATAGATAAAAGAAATTCTGTGAGACATACGAGAGAATTAGATTGATAACTGGAATAAAATCGGATTGAAATTTGATAATTTGGCTATGGAACCATCTCCAATAGTTTCTTGGGATCAGATGAAGCCTTAGGTGTGGAATCGAATCTATTCAAGTGGGGAGCGTTTGTTGAGTCTTCGATTACGCATACACCAGCATGCTCTGTAACGCTCGCTGAGCGTACAGTGATATAAGCCGTATCTTTACAATGGATCCACTGATAACAATTGACGGTATATTAATCGCCTTGCTTAGCTTTTGACATTACTCTCTTTTTTATTTATTCTTGTAATACATTACCCTCGTTCTTCCTCTCATGCTTGACTTTCAATCTTTGACGAATTTTTTCTGGAATAGGCTCCTGTCTATTCCAGAAATTTGTCTTTCTCATTGAAAGTACCCATTGTCAAAAATGGTCAACATTATCTTGGTTTGAACTACTATTCTCTACATTTAATCTTCCGTAGAAATTTTGACAATTAATCAATTACTGCCGTCGATCAGTGTTTATGCCCATTACTTAATAAATTCCACTCAATTTTCTCTTCTTTCAATTTTTGCTTGAATTATATCAGGATTGAAATTTAAGAACTTATTTAATTTATCGCTCCATTGATTATTCTTCTCGAGTCTTTCACTTTTTTTAGAATAAAATTGGCTGGCACAGTAGTAGGTTTATTACAATCAGGAGGTTCGGGAAGAGGCTTTTTCCCCAACAATTTCCCTCGCACCTTTTAGTGGCCGGTACATGTTTTCATCGGGATAGCCAGCGGAAACAACGAGTGGTGAGCCTTTATCTCGAAGGCCTCGAGATATATACATGTATAAGTTGTAACAAGCTCCTCTTATGAGGCTGAGAGGGCCTGAGATGGAGAGAACAGAGAGATGTATATACACATCACATCTATGTGTATATGTATATCAGTATTCCTTAGCCTTGCAAGCTTGTTTCGATAGCCGTGCCGAAGCGAAGGCAATTACGTGCCTCGACGCTCGACGTTATCGCTTCTCGTGGGTCGCTCGATTTCCTCCGCTCTTTTTCTCCCTCCCGGTGCGCCCTTCTTCACGTTTTCCCTCTGACCGTACCTCTTCGTCTCTCTCTCTCTCTCTTTCTCTTTCCATCTTTTTACACTCTCAATGCATATTGTACAGCCAATGAAACTTTTTCCTCTTTTTCGTACTTTTGCATTTTTTCTCCCTCTCTTCTCGTCGCATGTCCCCACCCACCACTTTATGCTTTTTCATTCCTCTATCGCTTTCGCTTTCTCCGACAATCGATGCACGAGCTCTCGTTCATTAAAGTGTCAATCCAGTCTCGAGAGGTATTCCCCACCTCCACTAAATTCTGGATTCCTCTGCTCATCGATCGGCGTCGCGTCCCTCATTCTCTCGTTTTTTATTTCATGTTCACGAACACAGAGATCCTTTGCAGGGCTCATGAACGCTCACGAAAGACCGACATTGACGTTCGTAAAATAAAGCTAGCTTCATTGAACAGCTTCTCGTTTTTTTCTTGATTTTCTGTTACAAAAGTCGTCACCATTACCCGGTAATTCTTCCTTAAGTCATCGATACGGTGTCAAAATGATTATCTATACTCAGGCACGCGCGACTACTGAACTTTACACATCTACAAGTACTTAAGAGAATTTTAATTCTATACTGATAATTTTTTCAAAAACATTTAAGAACATTTAGTATAATCTTTTTTATTATTTCATCGCTTCATAATTTGTAATTGTTTTTTAACTTTTTCTTTAAACATCTTAAAAAATGTAAGGATATTTATAACAATTTCGGGGTCGCGTCAATTCTTCAAGTGCAAACAACTTGTCCATTGGAATATGAAAGATTTCAAGCACAGTATGTATCACTTTGTTACCCAGGAACGTAAGGAAGATCGATAGAATAGCAGAGAGACGAAAAGCGAATTTCGACGATAACTGGGACATCATCTGTATAACTTGCCGATCGTCGGAGTTCTCGTTCCGTCTGTTTGTACAGTTACGCCACGTCTTTCGACGGAGGCTCGATTACCGTGGGTGCTTCTTCGTTTATTTGGTCCATTTTCATGAGGAGTTCAAGACGGAGAAAAGAAGAAAGAAGCGAGAGAGGAAATGATGAAAAAGAGTGATAGCTCTCAGTTTCGTAACGTTGGAACGATTGGAAAGTGGAAATAAAAATAGAGAGGTGAACGTGTACGAGACGCGAGCGAAGAAGCTCGTGAAAGCGCAGACATTGAAATCGCATGGTGAAATCGAAATAAAACACACCAGCGAATCTTCCAGGGTTGTGTACAATCGATCTCCGAATACCAAGAGATTGAGGTGGTCACGTGAGAGAGCTCAGCTCTTCTTTGGCGTCCTTTCTCGATCATGGCCTATCGTTTATTTTCCATTCTCGGAGAATCGGACAACCCATCCCCACGATCGCTTTACTTTTAAAACAAAGACAAAAAATGAGAAAAAATACGATGGGAAAGAGCAGCATGTTTCCCAGAAGAGTGACAGTAACAATTGGTACAATCGTACTTATAGATACGTCGCGTCGATGTTATCTCAAAATACGTTAAAACCCAGTTCCGGATGCGAGATAACCGTCTCCATAGGGTAGAAGAGCTGAAAATCGATGAAACACAAAATGCATTACGTCAAATAAACAAGTCGTTGAAAATTGTTTCATGCAGTGTACATGGGTAAAGGAAAATTTATAAATTTTCTACGTCTGAGTTATTTATATAATATTTAAGTAATCTAGAGTGTAATAGGAAAATTTTATTCTAGAATTCTATTCGAAAACAGTTCTGTAAAGACTGATAAGCGAGTATATGTGTGTTAGTGATACAAGTGAATAAAGTTACAACCTTCCAAACTCGCTTAAGTGTAAAAGTTCGCAATACGAATCAAAGGGAAACGTTAAAATCATATAAAGACGAGGATGATCCTTCATATGTCGAGGCAAATATAGCAACGATTCGGTGTTCCAAAAGAGTTCATTATTTCTTTTGTAAATTAAAAGAATTATTCGAGACACTTTTTATGTTCTTTATTTTCTCGTGTCTTAAATAATGTCATTCTTCGGTTCATAATGGTACATGCAGTCGTTTCTTTCATTTTATATTGCCATAATAAACCATAAAATTAAATGTATGAAGCTTATCCGGGTCTAGCGAAAGTTAGAAATTGATACAAACATTAAACATTTTTCACTTTCGATCACGACTCTTTCCAAAATCATGAGCCATGTAAAGACGCAGGTTAAATGTTTTTTATCGAAGGTTACATTTTATTTTCTTATCTAGATTTTTATAAAATCCAAAGATCAATTAAATTGAAGGTATAAACATTATTAGTCCTCAGAATCATATTTGTGATTCCATAACTTTTGAAACTGTTTCTATGCCATACAATTGAAGAAAAAAAGTGAGGAAAAATGTAACGGTTCTATTATTTTCTACCGCGGGGTTAAGGTATTAAAAAATTTTAGTATACCAAGAGTTTTTTGATACCGAATCTTATCGGTTGGCGCTGAGCCAAACTGACTCTGAATTCGAGGAAATGTCAAGTGAGCTCTGCACGGCACACTTTACTTTTTCTAGAGCATAAAAAAAATTGTACATTTACACTTTCTCATTATGCATTACTCTATTTTACATTTTATCTAGTAATTATATATCCTTCTTGGTTTTTGAGACGATATATTTTCATTTAGAATAAGGAAATTTTTATCGAATATTTTTTCATCAGAGACGAAGTTTTTTCTTTTTTATCAACCTTCAATAAAGGTACTCGTGACCGTGTGATTCAACAGCCAGATTTCCGATAAATGTGTACAAATTTCGTGCGTTCGACAGAATCCCGTATCTAATCACACAATCGCTATCCAAATACGTTTCGTCATTTTGGGAGTTGAGAAGAAAGAGGAAGAAAAAAAGATTGGAAAACTTTATCCAAAGTTGCTCGGGGCCAGGGAATGGCTATAAAATGTAGGGTGACGCCCGAGATTACTCAGTCGTGTACGAACTTTCAATCGTGAACGAACTCCAAAGTGAATCTTTATCATATTAAGATCAGTCGATCATTTAAATTAAGCAAAATAATGTATCGGTTTGTGTTGTTACTCGGGCTCACTGTCTTCGTATCAGGTGAGTGCTTTTAGTAGAGAACGAATGTTTACGCGTAGGTTAATTGATCCAGAATCTAGCCATTTAATTTTGTAAACGCACACGCAATTAAGCAACCTCACTCGAACGATCACAATCAAAAACTAGTTCAAAATCATACCATGTTTGATTTTCAAAATCAATAAAATTCCAAGTCACTTGAAATCGTTCGATCTTATTAGAAAAATGAAATCGGAAGAATTTAAAAATGATCATGAATTTTTTTCGCACTTTTCAGTGGATGCCTTCAAGTGTCATGTATGCGACAGCAAGAATACGACGAACTGCGGTTTGAATTTCAAAGAAAAAGATGTGGGAGCGATAGAAGCGGGCAAAAATCAAGTCTGCGTAAAATACGTTTTAAATTACAGTAAGATCTCTCTTTGATCGTAAAGGTGCAATCATTTTGATTCGATTCTTCGATGATTTTCACTTCAATTCCTTTCTTTACAGACGGAAATGAGACGTTCGTAAAAAGGTTTGTCAGCGATCCAAAAATCGGAATACCAAACGATATAATAACGGAAAACAATCTTGGTGTCGCTGCCGATAAAATCAATTCTGAAGTAAAACTTTACTGCAGTAAGGATAATGGCGACAAACCTTGTAACGGTGGAAATTCGCTCGAAATCGCATTTTCAACACTGATAGTTGCTGCAACAGCCTACTTGTGCACGAGTCGAAACTAAACCATCGACATTCGTCTGCCATCTCTCATACAAATTGTAAATTAGATTAGTAAAGTCTGGATACTAAATATTTAATGAGATAAATCTTGAGAAATTCATAACATTGACCAAATTAATTTAATGTAAATAAAGAATGAGAAAAAGAATGTAAACACAAAAAAGAGTAATTTTTGTAACGTAATTCTGAGTGTAATATTGCTCATCCGATCGAACCACACCTTTATCCTGATAACAATAATCTCCGAATATTATTCCTATAGCTATCTACGAAATTTCCCGAAAGTTCGAGACATTAATCGCCGATAAGAAAAAAGTGGAATATTTCGGTGATAAAGGAACGAAATTTTTGATGTGCGTTATCATGAAAAAATTCGTTGGCGCTGATACAAAGTTCTTTAGTTGATAAGACTTATCAAGATTTCGTGTTCTTCCCGGTACTTTCATCATTTCTTTGAAAAAGTAAGGTGAATATGTGAGCTATCGCCCATCCGTTTTGCATGATTGCTGGTATATGTATACATATAGAGTAAGACTAACTCGCTGCACACCGCAAGCAAGATCCTGCATGTGCATTCAAGAAAAGGCTTCGACTTCTTTTGTTCATGCACTCATTACATCTACCTATGTGTCACAATTTGATAACCAAGTCTCGTCATGCCATATGCGAATGTTTTATTTACATTTTGTCTGCCACTGGACACATCGAAAATATTATTATAGATACTGAAAAACAATTGATGATGAAAACGTTTCTATATGAATATGTCCAAAAGGGAACACGTTAGGTTTCTCTTTTCCATTCATCCCCTGACAGACAGTCGTGTTTATTTTTTTTTCTTACCGGTCGATGTATCTGCAAATTCTCTTCGACGGACAGGTCGCACACACCTTTCTCTCAGAAACAGCAATGTCTGAACTATTAATTCGAGAGACAAATTAATGCCGTAAGACGTACCGTTGCAAAATGAAAAAAGCTCACTAATTCAGTGAAAATGCTACTTCGATATTTTTTTACGCAGGTTGTAAATTTACGTCAAATTCTGAAAAACAGGAAATAATGTAATATCTGACAACGCTAAAAGACATCCTCGAAAACTGATATAGAAACATTTTTCGGTTATCAAGCAGTTATTCCATCACAATTTTTTTCGTCAATACCACGAAAATTGATAACGCCGTAATTCTGTCTCGATCTAATTTCGTGAGAAACTCGTCAAAACATGTCTCAGAGTCGAGAAATATTTACTTTTAAAATTGTTGAGATTAATAAAGGTGGAACGTCACAGTGTCTTGATAAACTTTAATAAAAACACTGACGCAGTACTTGTCGAGATGTTGTCGAAATTCGTAAAAATTTCGACGGAGTACGTCTCGAAGAATATTTCGCTTCCTGTTTCTTATTGTAAGGAATATTTAAGATTGGACATCTCGGTCCCCTCGGCGCCGGTGCTAGTCGTACCTTGATACTCACGGGGACGTTCCGGGGTCGCCGAGAGCTAGCCACGGGTGAGAAACGGCTCCGGGGTCAGGGTTCTTTCCGCTCTCCACCCTTTCCTCGTAATTTTGTTTTTCCTTCTCTTTTTCAGAGGGTTTTTCTCTCTCATTTTTGTTCTTCCATGTCGGAACGCCTATGCGCGCACCGAGGTTAATATTTTACGTGCCCGACTGTTCCGGCGTCGGGAGAAAATGGAAAGGGCGAAACCCCGGTTTATGCGGTTCTACCGACGAGACTTCTTCTTCTATGCGACCGATGCTCTTGGCTCTGCGCGTACTTTTCCTGCTGGAACCGGCGTCCAGAGCCGCTCCTCCCTTCGCATGGGATCCCCCGAGTTATGAGCCACCTTCCGCCGGAACGCGGACTACCCACCGCGTGATTTACACGCACCGGAACTCCTTCTTTTTTCTCCCTCTTTCCTCCCCCTCCCACCCCCTTTTTCATTCAATCTTTTTAAATTTTTAACAAACATTTTCGCTAAAACAATACTTGGCCAAAATAACAAAATTTATTTCTTATTCTTTTCTCCGCTACTCGATAAAGTAACAGAGAAATTCGACTACTTACACTGAAAAATAATGGAAAATAACAAATTAGAGTCTAGAAACTGTGACATGAGCATCATAACATTGATAAAATTGTGTGCCGTACACACGCTCTATAGTTCTTATTTTGTTATCTAGATCATGGTAGATGATTAAAAAATCAGTTCTATATATAGTCTTAATAAACAGGCGTGCGTAAAAAATTGTAACCTTGCATTGCATGATTAGGTACTCGAAGAATTTTTTTTAGATAAAAAAAAAGAATTTGGGAGATAGAAGTGACAAGTCATTACGTCAGTTATCGATTGTCGAGTCGAAGAATGAAAATCGCGTCATCGAGAAATGCTCGAGTTAAAAGACTCGTAAACTCGGAGGGAAGAAAAGTGTAGAGCAGAGATCGTATACTCGCGTGCTCCTGACAAGGACGAACGAGAAAGGGGCGAATAGGATCCATTCCCCGGCTGATCATTACTCGGCTCTTCGTACACTTCCGAGACCGGAATCAAGAAATTTATTCCCAGCGGCGAAAACTCCGAGGGAATATCTTGATTAATCAAAGACGACCGGAAACTATCCGACATGTATCGAGCAACGAAAAGATCGGAAGCTTGCCGAAAAGTTACAAGATTTATGGTCCAGCGTCCCCGATACTTGAAATTACGAGCTCAAGATTGATGCTGATGGAATCGAAATATCTCAGAATGTTAGACTTTCGAATAAAAGTAAAATGTTCGTAATTACTTTATTTTTCATTTTCAAATATAACATTTTATATTTAGCTAAATTAATTTCTATAAAATTCAAGTTTATTCGAGCAAAGATTTTTTTTGTTAAAATTCTCTCGCTATGACAAAAATAAAAAAAATGATACATACGATTCAACTTTCGCATTAACGTGTCTCTGACGTTAAGTAGAATTAATACGATAGAGAAAAATCTTTTGGTCGTCTCGTTAAATTGTTACTTTCCCCGAGAGATGAGGATTCCTCTTCAACAAATGGTTTCGAGACAAGAGAAGTCTGTCGGAGGTAGTACGAGTCTAATAGCGCGCGCGAGAGGAAAAAGCCAAGCGGGGAAAACGAAAATGGGCAACGGGCGACGAAAAAAGATAAAGTCGTTTAGCAGCGCACCCCTCGAAAGAATAATGCAACCTGCCATACTCGAACGTTTTATTTCGTACTTATCCACCAAGATGCTCGTGTGCGAGTACAAAAAAATCTACGACAGACGTAACCTGCAACGGGCTGCAATGTGTCGGTAGTAAAAGCATCAGAAATTCCATACAATGGCACTACGTGCAAAATTGTCCCCTTACATCGCTCTTTTGTCTTTTCTTCTCGTCGAGTCCTTCGCTCTCCGATCCACAACTCTTAAAGACACATTCGCAAATAAAAAACGAAGAATAATTTCAAAAAATTGTTGAAACAAAAAAAATGTAATTATTAGAATAGAGAAAATTTAATTATTAAAAAGAATAACTATTTAGTAAAACGATCGAAGTATGCTTTGTGATGATTGCTTCAAAAGTAAATCTAAAAAACTTATTTTGGATATGTCGAGAGCACTCTCTCCGAGTTGTTTAAAAGTGTATGGCATTTTTTCAGACGCTATAAATCTATTTGGACAGAAATAAACTAATTGTCGGATCACCGTTTGTATCTCGTGCCGCAAAATATTTAACAGAGATGTAAAAATAGTTCCTGCAGGGTGACGTGGACACACCAGAATAAAGTATTAACAGAACTGTCTCTGTGTTGTTAAGGGATGGTAATTATGAGTGACGTTCGCCGGGGTCGTTTTCCCTGACTCGTAACCCCTCAGCGCCCCTTGTCTCGCGATCGCTCCGAAAGGACGATGCAACACGCCACAGGCAGTTTTGCATAATAGAAATCCACCTGTCATACGTACACACACCCGTCTCTGCGTACCTAGCGGCTGATTCTACTCTCGTATGTCTGTTTTAATATTGAAAACCATCTTCGTTACTTTTCATACATCCTCCGCTCATGAAGAGTGTCCACGTATCAGGAGACTAATTAAAAAAAGAGACACAGTTAGAAGCCAAGTAAAAAAGAATCAAAACTATGGAAAAATCCACTCGAAGCGATCTTGAGTACCTTCAAACATTTGACGTTATTCCTATTGAAAAAAATGTTTTACAAGATTTCCGAACAGATGTAGATTCGTCGATGGATCCTCACTCGCGGGAGGATTCTTGAGATCGAGTTCACACGTTTCCTCGAACTTCTGAAGAAACGCAGGTGCCTGAGAAAATGGAAAACAGTCGGAATCATTTATTACAAGGAGAAGTATCTCTTTTCTCGTAAGAGAAGAGTTTTCGCGTTAAAAAAATCCAATATACTCACTCTCTGGAAAAGGTTTCAATTTTTTATTGCGCAGGGCTACCGGAAGAGAAATGGAAATATTTCCCAGGAGACATGATGAAGGAGGAAATGGACTGGTTTCAAAATTTTATGTGAGTATGGTTTAAAAAAAATTTTTAGTGATTTTTTCCATTACACATTTTATTGTTGAAACTCAAGAAAATAAACAGAAATACATATTGTTTGCTTACTTATTGAAAAGAGGATTCAATTAATTTATAATTCAATTAAAGGCTTGTGAAAATTCCCAACGACAATACAGCAATTGTTTATTAAAAATAAAATCGAAATTGCAAATTTATTAACATATTTTAAAATTTTTCTTTTTCAGAATCATATTTTTATTCAATCGAAATTTGAATATATTATAATTTAAAATGTTTCGATTTGTCAATTTTGCTATTTGTACTCAGGGGTTGGTCTCTGGCATAATAAAAGAGTCTGTATCTATTTATTTATCTCTTTCTCCTTTACTCACAGATTTTTTGTATGTTTTCCAGGACGAAAGAGTTTGTTTCATCTTGGAGGCATAACGCATAAATTCCCAATAGAAATATAATAATCTCGTTGGTAGCAAAAAGGCAAAAATGATCACTAGACGGAGTGGGAATAGAATGGAATGGGGATGCGACTCGTAGTTGAGTCTACGAAAATTTACGTCCGCAAATGAAAATATAATGCCCGGTTTTGCTAACGCGAGGGTGCAAATTCTCGTTCGCTCGTATATCGAGAGAGCGCAGGAAAGAAAAGGGAGATGGAAAAAGGAAACCCCTTCTCAGCGGGACGTTGAGACGCAATCTCTTCCCGGGCAACTCGACGTGCAATTTCACCCTCATCCCGCCCGGTACACGAGAACGCTCGCACACGCTCGCTCTCGGTGCACCGATACGAGGGGGATTCTGTGTCTTTTGGCAGCTGAGAGATTTATTAGAAATCACGACAAAGTAATACCAATACCCTCGAGAGAAATTGGGCAAAACCAGCAACGCTCATCACGATTCTATTCCTATCAATACATACACTGGATGAAAAAAAGTCCCGAGAGACGTGAATTTTCACACGGTACGGATCCTAATGAATTTCATTAATAAATACATTTATCGTAGATCAAATTTTTTTTATGCTCAAATATATTTACGTACAATTCAGACAATCGATACAGATATGTATTTTTCTCCTGTTCGATTTTACTCGAATAAAAACGTATCTTTGATACATTTTAGTTGACAAAAAAAGTCACGAAAAGTTTGAAAGTTTCTCTATCAAAGTTTGTAAATGGATTAGTTTTTCGTGATCGTAACAAGGACATCACTTTTTTGGTGAAATTTTCGATAAGAAAGGCCCGAAGGTCCTCCGTCTGATGTGAGTTACGTCGACATGCACGTTTGAAAATTGGCACAATTTACGATTCTCACGTCGCGGCCGCTCGGCGCATTCGTGCCCTGCGAGTGGAAAGGTATGTGACGGCTCGTGCCCGTTATTTCCGCAAGGACGTACGCACGTCGACAAGTGCTGCGGGGCCGTAATAAATAAGCGAAGTAAGGGGTACGCGCAGAGTTTTCCTCCGGGCGACCAAATTGTGCACACACGCACCTTTATCCCGTCAGGGGATTTCGGACGCGAATTAGTCCTAATGGCCAGGCGGGGGCATTTTCCGCCCTTCATTCACCCTTCAATCAACGACGCAAATGTACACATTTTCCCCCTTCCTCTGATTTTTCGTTCTCACTTTCCCAATTTTTTCGTTGAATAAATTTCTGTTTCAATATTTATAACGAAGTATTTTCAAGTCGTGATTTAAAAAATGTAATTAAAGCAAAACACAAAATGAAATATTAAATGCTAAATATAAAAAAGTATTTCTTTAGCCGTTCATAAATTTTCGGGAAAACATTGGATGCTCTAGCTTACTTTCCCATTCGAGTAAAAGCTCCGAATTAATTTGCTAATTCGTAGACTGCGACGGAATAACGGGAGTAGTTACACATGCAAAAATAAAGCGCGTGTGTACGAGACGCATTTTAAAATATGGGGAGAATAATTCACGTTTTCGGCCCTCGTGTATATAGGAACGCGGGAGTTAAAAAAATCAAATAAGCGCCCTCGCGTCTGGAGGAGAGGATGGAAGTGACCGCGCTGGAAATGCAATATTCATGGGGAGAGGATCGAGGCAAGAGAGGACACAAGAGAAACGAGCTCGAGGGTCGCGCACGAATTTTTCACGTTTTACGGAGATTCCACGCCCTTCTTTTTGTCAAAGGTCTGCGTATAGTTTCTCTTTCATTCCGCCTTTTTTTCCTTTTCGATTTAGATGCAGACCCTGCTTAGTTTCGATTAACATTTCTCTATCACATTCTACAGTCGGTAGATTCAAGAAAAATAGAAGTTGAAAGAATCGACAATTGGTAAATGATTAAGAAAATAATACCGTTCCATTGAGATTCTTCGAAGAACAAAGAACTTTTTGTTGTAGAATTCCCTGTATTTTTCCTTGAGATGAGGTGTATTAATCCGATACGAAACTCATTTAGATATATTATCCGACATTATAGTGTCAAGTTCACGTCACGGTATCGAAGCTGCTAACGGAATCCGACGCGCTATCAATGGATCCGTCATTCCTGAAAGGAAAGATGGAAACAATGGCAGGGTGAAAAGTCGGAGTTTTTTCTCTACACTTTTTTTTCTCGTGTTCATAGAGAGAGAGAGAGAGAGAGAGAGAGAGAGCTTTTTTTGTCGTTGAAGCCTGAGGTGACGTGTGAATGGTCATCGATGGCTTCTGAATGACCATCAGTTCGCAGAGCATGTTTTTTTTCCTCACTTTTGTTCCATCATCCGTCTCGCTCCTTCTCGAATGAGATCGCTGATGTCCACGTTACGAAGCTTCTGCGATGAGAGAATCATCCGGTTTTACCCCAACGGTTCTTGCATCCGGATATGAATCATGCCCCGCGGTATCTGTGAACGACAGGATAAAGAGACGATCCTTTATATCCCCGTTCGTCGACGTTCTCTCTTTCCCTTTTCCCATGGCTTTTCTCATCGTCGATTCTTTCCTCGGGGCCTCCCCCGCTCGTACCACTTTTCCGTTTTTATCGCTCCTCCGGCTCATTCAGACGGACGTGATGCCCTTCCCGTGAATTCTTTTACGGCCTATGGCATATTCTTCACTCTTTTTTCTCCATATAGCGCTCTCGCATGACCCCTCGTATTCCACGGGGTGACTTTTTCCACGACCGATTACCGGATGACCAATGTCCCAGACATCTTCGTTCATCCAGGATATTCTTATACATGCAAAGAAATGAATCGTGAAATGACCGAGAGAGGAGTCGGAATTCTCGAGGAATAAATTGAGGAATAAAAAAAACGAATAAACGTTACATATTTATTTTTAAAATTGTGATAAATGTAGCTCTTTGTTCCGAAATGGAAGAGGATATATTTTTGAGAGGATTTTGATGTTTATTTCCAGTATGTTGAGGAAAAATCGTTCGATAAAATAAATTCGTTCGAGGCTCTCTTTTGTTCAAGTCTCAACGACAATGGCGCGCGGCCATTGTCATTCGGCTGGGAGAATTTTTACTTCGGGAGCTGCAGACGGCATTTTTTCCGGCATGTCTCTCCTCCTGGAATCTTTTTTCTCGCTGCTGGAATGTCACGAACTCGAAAGATCGCGACTTCCGGGTAACGAGAATCCTCTGCTTTTCATCCGCGATTTTTCTCCTATTCAAAGCGCCTACGGAATGGGTTACTTTCAAACGAAAGTAGAAAAGAAGATTTCAGCATTCTTTCGAAACGCTGCTTTCCTTCGACATATAACGAAATTCACAATTCTTTTAACATTCGTTTCAACAATGCAAAAACACTTTTTTCGATAAATTCTACGTATACTTAAAAAAAAATCAAAAATTGCACGACAAAAGTTTAGGATTTCGTTATATGCAAAAAGTAGAATAGAGGATTTTTGATGTACAGCAAGAACTTTATGTTAGACACATCGCTTTATAATGATCCGCTCCGCAATTTTTTTTTCTCAATATTTTATGTATTCCGGAAAGGGTGAGAAAAAAGAACGTGCACATAAAGAAAATCCATGACGTACGTACCGAGTCAAAGTTCGATTGTTACGTCATCGCTGAAGTGGAGTATAGACATCGAAAAAAAAGGTCGAAGAAAAAGTTCGTTGTACGGCAAAACGCATAAAATTCGTCGAGACTTGAGGTAGGTAAGGGTTGAAACGATCATTATCCATCGGTCTACTACATATTTTTACCGGAGTTTATGGAAAATGTCATATGGCGTGAGAAGCATTTCACTACACCCTGCGAAAAGCTATAGATACAATTACGGTCTGACGCACGTGCATGCGGTGACATCAATTTTTTATTATCAACTTTTTTCCTCGCAACGAGGACGACAATTTTTTTTTCTCAACGAAGCAATACTCTTAAGTAGAGTTTCATCGGCGATTCATTCACTTTGATAGTTTCGTCGTTACACAAGTACAAACTTTACGTGACGAGCGTGCCGAGGAAAACTCACCGGGATAATTCGCGATCGATTCCGATACCGAGAGATAAATGTACGATGTGAATAATAAGTGATAATAAAATATACGATAAAATGATAGATAATAAAAGAATGTAATAAATGATAGCGATGAAAATGATATGAAGAATAAAAATGCAATAATTCGAGTTGAATATTTTTATAATTAATTATTTGAAGAAGTTAGAATTTCATCGTGAGAATGCCTTTTATGAGGACGTTTATTTTATCGCTGTGAAAAATAGACGCGGTATCGAGAATCGGAGCTCGAAGATGGAGAGTTGATTTTCACCTCTGACGTTTGCAAAGTCGAAGGCCGTATCCCAGTCTTTACCACGTTTTTTTTCTTTTTTTCGTCGCGGAGACGGTGAAAACGCAATCGCGCTATTTCTATTTCCACGTCTCGTGAATTAATTATCACAGAGGCTTCCGGTCGATACCCCGTCGGCAGTCAGCGATACCCATCAATTATTCAGACCTTTCTCCCTTTCCTCTTCTCCAGTTGCTCTCCCCGTTCCAGGGACGAGCAGCGTCTGGCAATTCTCTTTGGCACTCGGCGTAATTCCCAGTTTGCTCCGGTCCCTTGGCGGGCGAAACGTGCGCGATTCGCCAAACGGTGCAAGAACAACACTGGAAATAGATATCAATAACGACGAGATCGTATACGTAAGCTCGAGCGAAAGATGCTGCGAGATCTTTTCGAATTATTGAACGACCGAGAATAAGTGGCGAGGCGGTTTGAAACTTGCACACGGAATGAAATCTGAGCGGAATGATGGAGCCGATTCACAGGAAGTTGTCAAACATCGAGTTTTTTTTACTTTTTATTTTCCACGATTTTACGAGGTAGCTCCGCTCGTCAAGCGCGACTCGGATTGGAAGTCAATGACAGTAAATCGAGTTAATTGATTGAGGAAGAGGATGTAGCTTTTCGAGTCTCGAATTTATTCCCGTTTCAGTTTGACTCCGCGCTGCAAAATCTTCCCTCATTCGGAGCACATTTCTTACTTTTAAAAAAAGAAAAGGAGACGTCTCCGTCGCGAATACAATCCGATAATCCTCGTGGCAGGTTTCTCCTCGATTGACGTTATCCGGAAACTGCATCGTGAGCAAGAGTTAAAAATTTCGAAAAATAATTATCTCAGTTAAAACGATAATTCTACAATCGAAAATTTTTTCCCTAATATTCAAAAATAATTATGAATAAACTTTGAGAGTGTGTTTCATAAAAAATCCAGTAAGCATGATTTTTTTTCTTAATTTTATATTTTACAATAAAGAAATTTTAATTAAAAAGGAGCGTCTGCAAAATATATTTTCTTAATATCTGTTTTTTTTATTATATAAAAATCTTGACTACATTTTTTTCTATTTCGTTTTAAAGGAAACGCAAACAGGAAAAGAACTTTACTTTACGAGGACGTTACTGGAGGGATCAGAGTTCTGGGATCTCGAGAGTGGAGCAACAAGATGCTCGCTCGTGAGCGTGAGACCGACCAATTAAGACTTTACTGCATGCGAGGCCTGGCAAGAAGAGAGAAGCGACATAAAAGCTGGACCGCTCTCGTTTCGTTTCTCGCTCGATCGTTAAGCGTTTCGAGTTCTCCTTTGCTTTTTGATTATCCGTGTTGGAAGGATATAAGAAAAGACTTCTCTGCAATAAACCCATTTTTCCAGGAAAAAAATACATAAACGAGGCGTGTATTCGTAAAAATAGATTATTCAAAAAATTTCAATATATTATTGTACCAAAAATATTGCTAAAATTTCCAGGGGCGAGAGACTAATGATTGCACGGCATAACTTTCATTTCTCTTTTTCGCAGGGTCCATTTTTCTTATGCTCCTCCATCCCTTCGTGCTCGCATATCTTCCTTTCCCGTCTTTTTTATCTGACCGTTCTCGCTCATCACCTTAGCTTATCTCGTAACCCTGCATATATGCTCGGGATCTTGCGAAATGAGCGTTTGAGAAATGGATCGTAACTCCGGATCCTGCCGCTGACCAATCGAATTTTACTGCCGTTCACTTATTCTCTTCCCTTCTTTTTAGTTTTTTCTCCTCTCTCCCTCTCTCTCGCTCCGTCTCTCTTTCTTCCTTACGTCTTAACAGCCCAATTATCCTGTCGAGAATAACGCGCCGATATAATCGAAACTCGATCGTTTTCTCTTCATTTTTCCCTCCGTCTTCGGCACACGAGTCGCAGGACGCGAAATAAACGCTGTTAGTCCTGTTAGCGCGCGTGTAATACACTCGTCGATAAATTTATCTCCGTAAAAGCGACTTTTGATCCCGGCAGAGCTTTCGCCTCTCGTTAATCCGAGCCTCCAGCCATTTTGCATAGTTTAATTATGCACGGTACGCAAATACAATTACACCGAAAATCTCTCGCATTATCCCTGGCGAGGGATTATCCGTGCTTTTCTGATCGATAATACAAAGTGACGAGACAAAAAAGTGAGAGAAAGGGGTGATTTTCTTTACCACCGATTTGTACACCAACGCTATATACGAGTATATCGGCTTGTATAGACTATTTTCCGTCTCCCTGTCTCTCTATCTCTCGATCGCTTTTTTTCTACTTGCTGACGTTCCGGATTATTGCGAGACCGGTACCATTCTCCCTCTGCTACGTTCCAGAAGGATCCCTCAGTTAATGCTCGTGCTTTCGATGGAATGGGCCAGCTTTTAGAGACCAGTAAGCGGGGTTTGCATAAGTAACGAGTTCGGGAGCGACGTGACGCAAGGGTTCGTCCGTCGAAGAATTTCCCGATTTTTAACGTCAGTTGTTGGCAATGAATTTGCGATTTTGAAGATTCCTCGTTGAAGGCGCGTCCAAGAGGTTTTTTTGAGAGCCGGGAGCCTGTTTTTTCTTGAGTTTTCTCGATAACCAATCACCGTGCCAAGTTCTGCTCGTCTGTCTTCCACGCGATCTTTCGGCTATATTTTGCCAACCGGGATTCCGAAGGACTCGCTCGCCTCGTTCAACAACAGAAGCCTCTGTCCCTCCAATGTTTTCCCTCTCTCCGTTGCTCTCAACATCGACGACAGCTGCGACGGTCCTCACGGTGGCTCAGGCTAAGCCGATCGGCCAAATCCGAACCTCGTTCCTGGCGAATCTCCCGCCCTACTATATATATACGAACGCTTTTCCAAGTTACGAAGACTTCGCAGAGGTCACAGAATTTCGCGTCAAAAGCTCCTTTCTCCATCATGAGGACCAAGCGATTTTAAGATGGATCGGGCACGTATCAAATATAAACTATAACGACGAAAGGACTTGACGTTTCGTGCTCGAATACCTCGCGGTTGTTCCTGCGAGCTTTTTAACTGCTACATAAGCGATTCATTGCCACCAGACGATCGAGTACACAAACCGGATCGTAAAATTCCTCGTGTGTTTTCGAGATCGGTCGCGAGACTACACTTTTGGATACGATTTTATGATTTTTTTATTTTTGTAGATATTGAGGGACATATATTTTTACCTACACGCTACGAACACAGACATTTAAACTCTCTTGCAGAGCGGAAATCGCACAGAATATAACTAGTCACGCGATATTCCGCGGTCCATCGTTCACGGACATGCGAGCAGCTTTGTGCTAAATCATCGCCGCTCGTCATTAATCACGGAAAGTGAGGGATGATCGGCCGAGGCTGCTAGCTACTGTTCGTGTATCTACGACGCGCGCTCACCTCGACGAATATTACTCGAATCGAGTTACAAATCGCGCGTTATACTCAAAACACCGAACATACTTAATCGTCAACTGAATTGATTTTTTTTCAGTTTTTTCTACGATTTATTTAATCTTCTTATTTGTCAAAAAATTATTGTTTTTTAGATATTTTCAGTTTAGTGAAAAAAGCAAAAATTATTAATTGATATATACAGCTTTTATGAATAAAATTCTTTAAATTTATTCACGCTAAAAAAATTTCACTTTGCAGTATAGCTACAGAAAATGTAAAAGAAAATTATAATTTACCATTTTTTCCTCATTATCATATTTTACAAAGAAAATATTCGATCAGAAGATTTGAAAAGAATATTGAGAAATTTCCACAAATCTTTCAAGCGATGTTTAGAATCGAGTAGCAAAAATAACTCATCTTTCACTTTTATGCATGATTGCATGCTCGGTAAAAAAGACTTTGTAATAACAATAAAAAACGCGTTTGACTATTTTTGGCGTAATTCGACATATTTTTTGCTAATATAAGTTTGAATGTGTAGTTTTTATATGAAGAACAATCATAAAAAAGGGTCAAGCGAGGAATTATTTTCGTGGGTTTTTAGGTCGAGCCACACAAAGAGTTCACCCAAATCGGCTCGATTAAATTCGAGGAAGTGGCAACGTCACCTCCATCTGCTTCATTAAGAGCGAAACATTTATTATCATTCATTTCGCTTTGCTGAAAAAAAAATTATTTCAATTTCCCGAGCAAACACAGAAGGATCACCGAAAATTATATCATTCTTCACGGAAGCCTCCGGATAGATGAGAAAGACCGCAAAACGGCGAAATGTACAACTGCGAAAGCGAAATTTATGACTTTGGGAGTTAAAGGCCTCGCGTCAAATCGCTAAAAGTTTTTTTATTATTATTTCTTCGTCGCGCTTTTTCCTGTCAGACAACGTCGGCATTGAGTCGTCGCTTATTTTTTTTCTTCGATTTTTTGCGACCGATTGCGCAGCCGGAGAATAAGAAGCGCGTACCGGTGCGGAAAGTTGCGACCGTAATTTATTTCGTGTCTTCTGAACGGGTCGGGAGTAAGAAATGACTCGACGAAGAATGAAGGAGAAAAGGAAAGAAGCGCGAATCTTCTTAATCGCGGAGGACTCGATCAACGTCCAGGACCGGAAGGGAATCATATTTTTCACGAGCGGAACGAACGATGCATTTTCCTCTTTTTTTTTCCTTCCGCAACGACGATCGTCGCTTTTTGCGGTGTCGTCGCGCGGTCTGCGCGCAGCGGCATCTCCGGTTTCTCCTCGCGGTCGGTGGCCTCTCTCGCGCACCGGAGAATCGCATCCGGATTTCGTCCCCAAACCCTCAATAGTTTTTCGACGGATTTTCTTGCGGGATTCTCAGCCAAACCCTGAGGATTCCATGGTATCCGCGCTCCACTCCTCGACCACCCGCGGCTCCGTTATTCTCTCCCCAAGGATTGATACCGCGCCGCGCGGTGAATCCAGGGCGCCTCGAGCTCGTCGATTATCCGAAAAACTATATGTAAAGATCCTTCCCGGAGCACCGCATCCGTCCATAGACGTCCGATGAAAAAGTATATTCAATGGAGGACGGGGAGACGCGTAAAAAGCTCACCGCGAAATACGGTCCGAGGAAAAACACGAAACGGAATGCAAAGACCGTGAATCCGAGATGGATGAGATCTCGAAGCTCATGGGGTAAACGTTTATTGACCTTCACACTAAAATATACGTTCAAAAATGTATATACCAAATTTCATAAAAGTTTTTCCTCCCAAAATCGACGCGGAATAAAGTATGTATCAGAGTTTGTCTACAAAAGTACATTCTCTACTAATATTTGAAAACCCTCCAGAAGTCACTACTGAAAAATTTGTGTGAATTATACGTCGCCGCGAACAGAATCCAGACACCATAAATCTTCAATAACGCGATTCTCCTATTAATGGGATATTTGATGAGAGCGATTCAAGAAAAACTTTGAAGCTCTGTGTATCCTTTTAACAACGATACGGAGATGATCAAAGAGAGAGAGTGTGCAAACGGGAATGAAGCATCAGAGAAGAGAGTATCGGATGAGAAAAAGGGAACGAGGATACGAAAAAGTACAGCGAGCAAAAAGTACACTTCAAGAAGGATGAGGAAAGAGAGGAAGCGCCAAGGTCCACACGGCGGGATTCTCGCGAAGAGAGAAACGTCGGCGATAGTCACGAGCTGGCTCAGATTAAAGGTTCCCCCAGCATCGGCGATCCTCCGCAGAAATGGGTGTGGATTTTTCGAAGAGGGAGAGGAAGGAGCAGTTAATTAATTGCAGACGCGAAAGACTCGGCTGGCGTTGTACTCGGCTTTCCTCCCTGGACCGTCGGTTTTTGGCGTCCTTACCTCTCGGCTCTTCGGCCGAACTTAGTCAATAGAGGAAGAAAAGCGAGCAAGAGAGAGAGAGATAAAATGAAGAAGACAGATCCTTGATGTACATATAAAGTGAGAGACCGAGAATTCGTGGATTCCTCTCGCTCGACTTTTTGCTTGGACTTTCGCCCACAAAGCTCGCGTCCTACCAGCGCTCTATTCACTCTCTCTCCATATGTATATATAAATATATATCACGAACAAAAGGCAGATTTTCTCTTACATGCGCGCTCCTATACGTACGAATACATCGAGACCGTCGGTTGTTTCGAGCGCTCGTGCCTCGCGTGGCGTTCCATTCTCCCTGGTACACGAGAAGGAGCGAAGCATCCGAGAGACACGCTGCCTGGCGGTACAATGCCAGAGAGCGCGCATTGTCTTCGTGGTTTATCGCTTCCTTCGATTGCCAAGTACACGCCAGCGCGTCGACTCCTATACTCGGTGCGATCCGAGAGTATATATATATATATACACATACACTGAGATTTCGTACCGACCGTGTGCGGGAGGAGAGAAGCTACCCTCAAAACAAGGAGCCGGACCATAGCTACCGAAGAGTAGATTTTGCTACCGATCGCTCTCTCCTTCTTTGATCTTTCGTCTCTCTCTCTTTCGTGGCTCTTCTTTTGCTACCTTTCATGCTCATCCTCTCCACACTCTCACTACCATATTCTCGAAAAACATGTACCACCAAATTCGCTCCCTGAAAATACCAAAGAAGCCACGTATGCCTCTGAGTTATCCGCATAAATAAGATAAGGCAGGCTTTTAACTCTTTCTACTCGAGATCAAGGCGAATATTCGGCGTTCGGCGAAGGAGAAACCGCGCGTATTCATCCTCGTGGAAAAAAATTTCCGATACGGGAATTAACGTGTAAACGAATCGCCGGCGCACTTTTGAGGGCGATTGAAAGTCTGGAGAGATGACTTTTTCAAGAGAGTACGCAGAACTGAGAGTATTTATACGGTGGATCGGAGCTTTGTATATACAAATGCATGAGCGTATATAGTTTAGTATTTTTGGAGTCGTAAACACGTCCGCTGAATCGCCCAATTTTTTTTTTCTTCTTTTTTCCCGTTCTCTCTCGTTCTTTCTCGCGGTTTTTCGGAGAGTAACGTCTTGCCGACTTGCTTTGGAAACTATGTGGCATACAACGTGTCACCGTTGTATATTTCAGAAGAGCGCGCACATACGCGCGCGCGAGAGTTTGTCGTTTTCGCTACGTCGTTGGCGCTTCCGCCCTCGCTCGATCTCTGCATAAACGTTTGTACGCGTATGTGTATTCGTACGTACACACTTATATTTTACATTTATCTGATGCTCGTGTATGTACTTATGTATTTGTAAGCATTACATCGCGTATATGAGGTCGCCTCAGCGCTCAATTCCGTTCCAACGATCCCGCCACCACGCTCGCACCGACTCGTATAAATTCGTTATTCAACACGCCATTAAATGCGCTCACGTCGGGCCTCGACTATCCTGCCCCGGACTCATAAATCGCAATTACGAAGCGGCGCGAGCGAGAATTTGTCGCGCGGGCCCATCTAAGCAACCGCGACACGCGCTCTCTATACGTTTTTCTCTCCTCCTCTCTGTCTGTTCATTCGCCCGCGCTAAAACCTCGAGCGCCTCGTCACCGTGACGCTCCGAGGACGACGACGGACCACACGTACCGAGATACCAGAAAGGAAGTACGAGCAAGCGAGCGTGCACTCTCGGCGAATCTTGCCAACGAAAAATAGAGAAAAGCCACGAGATAGAAACGATTCTGCGAAAGACAGAATATGAGGACTTAAATTTCAAAATTTTGGATAATTGAATGAACAGTGATGAATTTGTGGACCTTGGGGATATTAATTATTTGCAGACTTTATAACAAAAAGGGATAAATTTTATAATTTTGATTGGTTTGACTTTTACGTCAATTTGATTATAGGATAAATTATTAAACATTTTAATAGTTATATTATAGTTGATATTAATGTTGAATTTATGAGTTGAAAGGTTTTAGAAAGAACCAACAGTTTTTATTCAATAATTTCAGTTCAAACAATGATTTATCGATGAACCCTTTTCAACGAAATAAATTTCATGATACGATTTATATTAATTGAAAATGATGATTATGGAGTTTTTGATGAGAACGAATCGGTGAGATCGTAAAAATCAATTTTTAATTAAGAAGATTCCATTTGGTACAACCTCACCTTGAAATAAGAGAGATCGAAGGGTAAAGGAAGAAAAAGGGGAAAGACATCTGGCGATTCTTCGATGCACGGAGTAAAAGGTTTCGCTCACTGTCCACCTTCGCCACATGCGCTCAGGAGTGGGTGGAAATGAGCGAGCATCGGTCGAAATTCGCCCACGCTGGTGCTTTACTCGCAGACGAGTGAATAAATACAAGGCGCGGAGAGATCATCCCTCTCGCTAGGTCCGCATCGATCCTGCTTGCAGTTCGTGGCGGATACGTCATATTTCAGACAAATGCATGTTTGCGCGAAGCACACTGCCGAGACGAAGGATCAATACAAAATCAGTCGAGACGTTAACGATCCGGAATATTTCTTCTCACTCGTATTTTCTTTCGTACTCCCCTTCGTGATTCTCTACCGTATTCGGCGACGAAGAGACGAGAATATCGTTCAACAGCCACATCCGATCCGGACGGTTCGTTATACGCTGACGGTGACAAATGAACTCGCGAAGTACGAAATTTTCGTCCCACCGTGAACAGCGATACGATCAGATTTATAATAATAAAATCTCATTCTTGCTGTATCCTGATGGGCAAAAGATATGTTTATTTCGATAAACTAATATATAATTCTGTATTTTTATAAATTATTTTTAAAACAGATTCTTATCGTGATGTTTTCTCTCAATAAATTTTCTCTTCGTGCGTTCGAACTGTGAATTAGTCCTAGAAAAAAAGATTCATGTGTGGGATAGAAGATTCCCGGTGATTTGAGTCAAATCACGAGATTTACCTGTCTCGGAGAAACTTCGGCCTTCGGGTAGGATTGGCAGAGATCCAGACAGGGAAATAATATGGCTTGTGGTTACGAGTAGTTTAAGAGAGAGGAACGGAGATCAAGGAACACATGGAGCGATATGTGCTAAATATAAGGTCAGTCGATAAACGTTTCAATTAGAAAGGTATTAGGGCTCGACACGCGATAGCCACCCACGTGGTGAATCTCCGCCCCTTGAGAACCGGGAGAAATGAGAGAAACGCCGCTGAGACGCCAGTAGAGGAAGAGAGAAGTCGATAGAAAAAGAGAGGAGCCTGAGAGAGGCCGCAAAAGTTTCGAGAGGACAGAGAAGGGCGGAGCGTGATCGTGTATTTTCGTGCATTTGCCATAAATAAAATAAAAGCAGAAGAAAGAGAAGGAAGAAGCGAAAGAAGAGAAAGGAAAAAATGAGAGAAAATGAAAAAAAAACAGAGAGTTCTCTCAAGGAAAGAGTGGAGAACGCGAAGAAGAAGAATGAGGCAGCAACAAGAGCAGAGAGGCAAAAAAGAGCGAGCGAGTCCGAAGAACACCAGCGGCAGAAGCAGAAGTCGCGGGACCACCCAGGAGTTGGCTTCCCGAATCGATAAGGTCGAACGGACAGAGTCGAGAAGAAAGAGAGAAAGGATGAAGAAAGAGAAAGAGAGAGAAGGAAGAAAAGCTCCCCAAACGCAGAAGTTTCGCCGAATCCTGACCGTTTCAGCCTCCATCAGTCTTACTTCGGAGCTACCTTGTGTCTCATCCCTTTTTTTCGTCCTCCTTCCTTATTCCTCTTCCCTCCACCAATCTTGACTCACCACGCGCTGCACGACTCTCTCTTTCTTTCGAACCTTACACACACGTTGTACAAGCGATGCAGCCGTGCCTGTTGTTCCCGATCCGCGACGAGAACGTCGTGAGCGATTTCAAGCGTGCGCCGTGCAGGAGCAACAGTTTTCCATTCCACGTCGTGACCCAGCCTCAGGGGTCGAAATCATTTTATTTTTCTTGTTTTTACTTTTCTAATCAAGGCAACAGAGAAAATCACAAAATTCGAGGAATATCGAAATATTGCAGTGTAACAAGTTATGATATTCACACTGAAATGGAAATAAATACTTTCAAAATGTTTGTAATTAACATTCAATGTATGTTTTCAATATCCGATAGATATGTGTACTATACGGTGCAATCTTCATACATCATTACTACACACGGTACTTATTATTTGAAACGAGTGTACATTCATGTTTTATTAACTATATGATTTACATATCATTGATGCTGGATCTACAGAAAAAATTATTTTACAAGTACATTAATTATAATAAATATTTTTATCCAGTTTAAAACGGAACCATTAACGTGTTAGATGGTTTACCAATGTTCAATTTATTCACAGTATGATCAACATACCATGTTTTTTTCTGTTGAATGATATCGCAATAACTGAATAGAACCTGAAAGTTCAATCATTGAGACATTGGTATTCAATAATGCGGATGTTGACTTCACGATAAAAGAATCTTTCATTTTCTCTTGAAAATTTCGATCAGACATTTTCGATTAGAACTTGAGCGCCAACTTTCAATTAAAGATATATGTATGTCTTTTATAACTTTATTGGAAAACAGAACAAAGATGAACTTGATTATACCTCGCCTTACTTTATTGATTCCAGAATATGGCTTGGTGATAAGAACGGTGCGCCAAGATGAATTTCCAAGAAAAATCTGTTCGTATATCTGCAATTTTTTGCCATCATGTATTCCCCTTTTCATGTCCATTCGCTTTTTTGTAAGTCATCTCGTATTCTTTCGTTTTGCTGCAGGGGGAGGAATGAGGGTAGGAATTCTTTCTTCACGATGAGTCTGCCTCTCGGAGAGTGACGAGCGGCCTTCTCGCAGATATGGGCTAGTGATATCAGGGCTATACGCTTGAGCGACCCCATTCTATTCTCTTTTCGCTTTGGAACCTCCCGCGACGTAACTACATACGTTTTTGTACACGTATATCAATTTCTACACACACCCGTCGTGTTTTTTTGCGAGCGGAAAAGAAATCTCCCGGAGGGGTGCCACATAGACGTTGAAAATGGCCTTTCCGAAAGGATCTGAATTTTTTCTACTTTTTACCAAACTCAATGTGTATATATGTATGTCGTATACACCTTGCACAGACTGTGCAGCCTTTCGCTTTATTCTTCATCCCTTTTTCTCGAAAGAGTTATGAGTCCACGAACTCCACGAGACACAAAGTCACACGTTCAGAATTTTTGACGTTTCGTCGCTTCTTCTTCTCCCTCCGGACATTTTTTTCTGTCTTCAAAAGCAAAAGGATCTAACTGGGTCGTATACGGATATACATCTGCACAGATATCAATGTGTCCCGGGTCGTATACGGATATACATCTGCACAGAGATATCAATGTGTCCCGTGCAAGTTTTCATTCTCCCTCGATTTCACCCTCCCAAAGAGCCCATCCGAATTGGCGTCTCCCTTCCAGGAATGAGAAGTGGTCACCCAGAGAATGCAGATAAAAAATAACGGTGTAATAGTGCAGACTATTTTCTGGGATCGTTAAATAGATCGAGGTAATGTATGACGTCAGGCGTTCGTTACTGAAAGATCATTATCATTACGGAAGATTAATCGACGATGCTTTCCTGAAACATTTGTGAAAAATGAAAATTGAATGTTTCAATCGAGCGAAGAAATCTCAATTTTTATCATTTATAAATTCTGGTCATGTGTAATATATTCTTATATCCTAAAAAAACGTTTTCAATTCTTAGTACAGTTAATAATAATTACAATACATATCGGGAGAATATTAATCGAAAACTGTTGAAACTAAGGAAAATTATGTTGAAAATTATTTATATTTGCAAATGTTACCATATTCCGTTAACTTTAATAAAGACCCTAAAAATTGGTAGGCCATATTTGTTTACCTGCTTAAGTAGCTGAAAAGAAAGTCAATGTCATATAATTAAAAAAAATCTCTTTCCGTTTTCTAAAATTTCCGAGAATTTTCAACTGCTCAAACATGACTTGCATTGCAATGTCTTGATTCCAAACTTCCCGTACTTTTTTAAATTTTGCAAAATTTTTTATTAGAAAGTATAGAAGACAGACGAGGTTATCAACTCATCGTTAATGGCTCGGTTCGTGCGAGGTAATGTTTCTTTTGTTCGTAAAAAGTGTTCGTTCGTGGATCGTAGTGATAATATAATTTTTTTTTCGTTTCTAATAAATCTGATGATTTAATACATGAATTCATTTCAAAAACGCAATAAACTTTGAAGTTAATACAAATAATTTCCGGATTCAAAAAAAAAGTGTTCGCATTAGGATTATATCAATAAATCAGTATACTTTTGTTGCCATAAATTGATATAAATTCGTCGGGAAAATGAATTCTTACTTATAACAAAACATGTTTTTTCGTCCATTCTGTGGATAATTTATTTGCCTTAAAAATTTGCAAAAAGTGACATGATTAATGTGTGAGATAATTTGTGAATCGTAATAATTTTTTTAAAGTTATTTGAACACCATTGTGTGTATTATGGAAATAAGTTTTCGTGATGGCGAAAAATTTTTATGAGACCGAAGATTACTGAATATTCCGTCGATTTCAACACACCGTGAGATATACAACGATGCAGTTAAACATGGATTTTCACCGTCGGACATCACATAACAGGTAAGGTCATTCAAGCCGTGGGTTGCAGAAAAGTGGAGTTCGATGTTATTGCATTTCTTTATTAATTTTTAAGAAGTACTATAAGGTATAAGTTATAAGTTACCATAACAATAATTTCGCAAATAAATTAACGACGTGTTTTAAAAACATAACATTTATCCTAATGATGAGCCACATAATGTTTAAAATACCAAAACTTCCAATCGTTACTTATTTACCTCTCCTTTTTATTGTTATACAATTTCAATCGAAATACTATCTGCTCCATGTGATTATAGTCGTTTTTATCTCATAAGAGGTTTGAATTCCAATCTTCCAAAAATAATCTTTGACACGAAGGGAATACTTTGGGTCATGCGCATCATCCCTTCGGAGACGCACAAACGGATCGATCCGCGAAAATTTCGGGATCCGAAAGCTGGACACGTTTGGTTAAATATTTGACATTGGCTATAGACGGAAGTATACAGAGAAAGAGAGAGAGATGACGATAAAGAGAGGGGAATTTCGTGTGGATTTCGCTATTCGAGGGAAGCGGACGAGCTCGAAGTGTAATAATATGCGCTGAGCAAACGATGCTACGCCTCGTCGATCGAGTAATCTGCAGCGTCAATGTAATATATCCGCAGCGTGATATGGATGTTAAAGCATCGAGGATCGAGATCGGCGCGTCGTGGGTGATTAACCGTGCGCTTTTGCATTCGCACGCGCACAGACGCATCGTGCATCTACACGTACGGCCATTCTTTTTTGCTCGTATATAATTGCCGAAGGGTAAAACAAGCCCGAACGATTTAATTTGGCCCGTCCGTATCGTAAATTATTCAGCAAATAAACGAGGAAGACATATACATTTATATCTTCCGAAGAATATTTCGCTAGGGAAAATCGTTCCGAAATATTCTACTTCGAAAAATTTCGTAACTTTTCTTTCCTCTCCTCGCGACTTCTGGCTTACTCTTATCAGAAGATATGTGGGCAACACGAGCCGAAAATATATTTTACAAGCTGCTGAGATTATGTAATACCGCTGAAACAAATATATGGTGTCCCGGCTTGAGGTATTTCGCTTTTGTCTCGCCACGCGAATAAACAACTTCTCCGGCTTGTTCTTTTATCCTGGTACACGCGGCGTGTATGTCCGGCACATATTCCGGTTACGCTAACTCAACACGACACCGGCAAGTACGCCGGGCAAAGTACGAAGAGAGAATAAAGGTGAAAGACGCGAAGGCGCGCTCTCCTCACCGTATATAAAATAAAAATAAGCTAGTCCAGTCTTTGTTATGACTCGGTCACGAGAAGTTACGAGGAGCGGGTCGCACGAGAGCTCTGACTTCGCTGCGACAAAGAGCAAGGAAATGCAGACCGAGACCGGAAGCTATCGTTGGACAACTTTGAGCTTTGAGTGAATAAGTAAAGAACACTCAAATTTGTTGTTTCGTATAAGGTTTTGAGCACACAAACACGAGAATTTCTGCAGAGAAACATTTGGTTAATCCTCCTTTCGTGTTTCGATGAGCCGTCTTCGAAGTTTTGACGTTGACGTCTCGAAGCAACGTGCAATAAAAGTTTCGTGAAACTTTTTTCACTAAGGATATTGCTTTCTTTCGATCTCAAAGCTATAGAAACATCAAAGAAGTGCATTCTTTTCGTTGAAAGAAACGGGAAACGAGATCACCGAGGGAAGAATTAGCTTGAACACTTTTTGTTCGAATCCACACGCGGAACGAATCTCGTTAACGAGGTCTCGATTAAAGTTTCGCGGTAAAAGCACTCGTCGTTCCGGGAATATAGAGAAAGCTGTTGAGAATTAGCCGGGATCGCTGGAAAGCCTGGGATTCGTGTTCACCTAGCAGTCATAACTCAATTATTCCGTTAATTATCGTTTCCGCGAAACTCTTTCTCGCTTCCCAATACCTCTATTATTTTTTTTCGAATTTCTCTCTTTCACTCTGTAGTTCCTCCATATTTTTCCTTTAAAACTTTTCGAGGATCGATTGAAATTGCTCAGCCCCCCTTGCACACTTTTTACCTTCATTTTCATACCTCTCTCGCTGTGTCCTCTCATCCCCGGTGCGCATATACCTTGTGTTTCAACCAGAAAAGACGGACGCCTCGGGATTTTACGACCACTTCGGGCCGTCACGCGCCCCAGGGCTGAAAAAGGACGTCGTTGTATTTTTCACCAGCGTGATTAGCCACAAAGAATCGCATTTTTTTTCACCCACCGATGCCAATTTTTTTCCGAACTGCGCTTTTAGAAGAGAGAGAGGCATCGGAGTTTCGAAGCTTTCGTTTGAAGAGAAGGAGAGAGTTTGCCAGTGCTGAACATCGGCAACATCAGCAACAAGCCCGTCGAAGGAGCGTAGGGGTGTCGTTGGTTCCCCTGGTGACTAGACGAGTATTTGATCACCGGTGGATTTCTCTCCTCCCCCACTCTATCCATCTCTCTTTTCGTGCTTTTTCGATCCCACGCAGACTCTAATGAAGACCACGGGACACCATTGTCGAGTTATGAACGGTTCTCATCCCCTCTCTTTCCCCACCGTTGCGCACCTACCCTGAAAGCGATGTCTCCATTATTTTTCGCCGTTATTAAAAATCTACCCCGCTCAGACAAAGAATTCGATAGGCATTGTTCGTTCGTCTCCGGCTTTTTGTTCCTCACTAAATGTCAATGATTCTGATGCGCGCTTTCCACCGAGGAAAGAGAATAGGAGAAATGACGAGGAGAGACGAAGACTCGAAAAAATAAAGGATATAAAACAGAACGAAAATATAAAAAAGAGGAAAACTGGATCTCGTTGGTTTTCTCAACCCCTCATCGAGTTGTCTGCTGTCGCTTCTTCAGCGTCATCGACCGATCACCCCTCTTTTCTTCTCCACATCCCAGTCTTCGCTCCTCTCCACGTCCTTCGCACCAGTCAAGTACCAACAGAGAGGACGTATATAAAACAGCGATGCTCTTCGCGTTATACGACGCTCTTCATCGTGTCAAAATCCCCGTGTTTTCTTTCACATCTGACACGCCGACACCCAGTTTTTACCCTCATTTTGTCAAATCTCGAAAGGATTGACGGTTTTTAACACGCATATATTCGCACACTTCACACATCAGTATATGTATAGTACACGTTATTAATAAAAAATTGTCAATTGTATTGCAAATATTGAAGAACCGTAAGATTTGTACAATTTTATTTATGAGATCAAAGTGTTAGTCACGAAGTTGGGAAAATCATAGAGGATACAAAAGATCACCTAAAATTCCTTTGGATAAATTATTCTCTTTTCTTTACTTTGTTTCTCGTTTTTCCTCTTTCTGAATTTCTCTCTTTCTTTCTCCGCTCACGTTTCCACTCCTATGCCCATTTTTTGAGATTTGGGAATTCATTTCGTCACCGTCAATCATTTTTAAAGTTATACGGTGAAATGACATGCGAAATCACGTGGAGTATGCGATTGCAAAATTTTTTGAACTGATCACCTTTAGTAATTTCGTCGACTGATTCATAATGATACCTACATCCCCAGATTTTTTTTAAAGCTGCAGGAAAAAAAAGTGGATTTTAGCGGATTCCATGTAATGCCATAATAGAAGATCAAAAATCAAATAAGCAAATCTTGGAAGCTTTTGAAAAATAGCATGGTTTTATGTGCGAAAGCAGAATATAAACTAGCAGTAAAGATAAAAAGATTTGGAAGATCAAAGAGCGAGGAAATTGCGTGAAATTCCAAATTCGTGATAAGAATCATCACCTAATTGCTATCAGGTTATAAGACTCGTTATCGCCGTAACACGAGCCTTTATCGAGAGCGCGTGAGATGGAGACGAGAAATTAGAAAGACAGGGAGGGAGAATCGGACTAATACGTGGCCTACGGGCCGATCACTGGGCTATTTCGCGTCTAGCAATAGCACCGCGCGGTTTTGGCTGCAACCCCAGGAATACCATTCTCTACGGCCACGGTAATGGTTATAGCACCATCGCGTGCAATCCCATTAGCACCAATGCAATTTACTCGATCTATCACACCCTATTAAGCGACGAGAGAGCGCGCGTGCGTTCCTCTCCCTCTTTACCCGTTACATGGAAGGATCGGCCATTTTTTTCGTTCTCCAACCGATTGCTTAACGCCCGTTTTAATCGAGTTTTCACGCCGGCCTATCGCTTCTTTCCCTACGAACATGCACAATTTTGTTTTACGCACCAATGTTTTTCTCTTTTATGATACGTTTCCCATTTCACCGTTAAAATATTCGACTGCGAGGGTTGTGAAATAGAATTTATTTTTCTTCTTCTGTGCTGAACTATATGTGTGTTACATTTTCTTTTCATTGCGTTCAATAATGTAGTCCTCTATTTTTCAAAATTCAATTTAGAATAAAAACTAAATAGGGAACATTTGGTGAATGAAATTATATGGGAAATCACTTTTCCGACGGATTAACAAAATGGCCTCGACGATAAAAACAAATTCGTCCTCGTATCCACCGTTCGCTAATTCCTTCTCGATGAAGCGCGTGACATATTAGCGATAAATTCACGCTAATTTCGAATAGTTCCGAATGACGGTTATTAACGGGAATCGATACGGATTCGGATCTACTCTCGTCTTCTCTGAAAACACATATATCTTGATATGTAAACAGAGCTCGTGCTGTAAATATTCCACTGGCGCGCATATGGGATTCGTCCATTTCATGAAAGTGTAATGAGCCAAGCAGTTTGACCATCGGAAATCGATAACGCGAATTCTATGCATCACAAAGACTTTACTCCAAAATTCACCGGGTGTCCAAAAAACTTGTTATTGGATTAGCAAAAACGGTTTATCACAAAAAACACTTTATATACCAAGGATATTTCTTTCGAAAGTAAAAAAGTACGCTAAGTAATGATTGAGGTGTTCCATTAAAAAGATAAGAGCTCTCACTATTCACTTTCATCAGCATTTGAGTTGAAAACGAGAATATAAAAAGATTAGAATAAAATTATGCGGTGTCTTTCTCGAAATATCTTAGTTCAATAACGTTAATCACGCATATAATGTTGCTATTGCAATTGATAAATACGTATCGAAAGAAATATTAAATCAATTGCTCACATAACTATACAATATCGGTGAATGGAACATTACTGTACTTGCCATTTTTTAGCCTTGTCAAGAATTTTTTATAAATGGTACACTGTGAAAATATGATTAAAATTCTATACTTCAAATATGAACTGTTGAGGTTTGTGAATGTTTAAGCAGATCTTCTTATATAAACATTGTTGGAGGTTATATGTATTTTATAAATGATATTTGTTTATTAACAGTGTTACAAGAGAATTGTGTGAGATGTTGCTCGTGTGAATGTCCGCATGACTCTGCTGCGAAAAATACAAACTGGTAAAAGAGTCCTCACAAGAATCGAGAGGGGAGGGGGTAATCATAAAGTGACCCTTCTTCCGAGGTATACAAATGCTTCTAATATCGTTGCTAAAACTAACAAAAATGATAGTAATTTTATGAAAAAGTTCTATATTTTACGAATTTTGATGATGGATCAACCTATGAGAAATGGAGAGAACATATGGAAATATGAAAATAATGAAAAAAAGAAACTCCATAGCGATGATTGTCAGAGGCACCGGCTGTATCGGATCGAAAGGCGGGTAGGGATACGTCCGAAGGTTCGACAGTCGTCATCAGAGAGAAGGAAATAGGATCGGAAAAATTCGAAGAAAAGCTTTGGTCTGTGGAAACGTCAGCTGTGACTTTGCCACGCCTCGCGGACACGAAATTCCGTGCAGATGAGAATTTCATGTGTATGTACGCTGGTAACGAATAGTAGAAAATACGACAAGTGTGTCGATCGAACCCTTGGCCTTTGGTCCTTGAAACTTGAAGGACGAGAAAAGTTCGTTCTCCATCGAGGGTCGAGAATTTCCTCCTTCTGCTGCGGAACAGCTGTCGTAGAACCGTGCAAAAGGACTTCGACGCACTTTTACGAAAAACTTTTCTCAAATCACTCTTCTTTTCTCGTAAAAATTGCGCATATTTCCACGCTTCATACACTCCGATACCTGACGTGAATTTATATTTTATGCATTACTAGAAGAATATCGACTGATTTCAGAGACAACATTCTTTAAAAACGAGAAAAATCGTATTTATTTTTCATGTCGCCAAGACATCATTTGAAAATCATTTTTGTATTGTTCATTATTATATTCATGAAAAAAAGGTACAAATAGACGTAGTTGAGTAAAAGTGGCGTAGTTTGCATCTCAACTCGAGTTTATCGGTAATTGATCGCTAATTAGATAGGGATATCGAATGCACGTGGGATATGCGATAGAAGGGGGGATATTTGAAGAGAATCCTTGCGGTCCTTCGGCACAATGGGAACAGGTCCGGAATGGCACCCCACCTCCTTACAATTTCGTATTCGAATAATGATTATACGGGCTACAGCGTGAACGTATCTTTCCCCCTCTCTGACTTCTCCATATACGCACGTCCGCCTGTATATTCGCGTTTGATACAGACAGGACTCTGGGCCTAATCAGCCCAGGCATTGTGAGCATGTGAAATTACAGGAGGCCGATCTCTATCGTCAATCGAGTAATTCTGTAACGTATCAGTAAATATGTGCATGCATATACACAAAATATATATACAGTGTAGATCAAAAGTTCAAAGGTGTATTCGAAGTTATACTAATAATTTTGAATGTTTTATTAAAACAGCAAGGGAAATAACAATGTCCACGTTACGTGATAAAAGAATCATTTGAAATCGAGGCATGAAAATTCATCAAAAAACACTCAAATTAAATTCAATTCTACGTTTTTTGTTTATTTATTTTGCTCATTCATTTGTGAATTTAGTAAAGATAGCATACCTATTAATTCATAAAAAAAATTGTATGGCAAAGTAAATAAATCAATGTAGTTTCCTATTTACCAAAGCATTGATTGTCACTCCCGTGGGTGTACCATCGAACAACTTTTGACCGGTAGTATATATGTATATATGGACGATTGTAGCCATGTTATGTAATACATGGAGGTAGAAATGCCTAGATTTTGCCGTCGATATAAGGGTGTCTATGGTTGGCAGCACCCTGGCTCTCCCTCGTCATTCATACGGGCAGATATGACGAGATAGTTTGAAAGGGAGAGAACGCACAGTAACGTAGTCGTTAGCACATTATCGTAATCAATTCCCTTTGACTCTTGCTTTTTCATTATAAATTTATTATACATGAAGGGATGAACTGAATCGCCAATAAAACTCGCTCTGATCAAGCCGTTGGGATCCAAATCAGATGTGTATTATTATTTAGCTTGATTACAGCATTTAACAAGCTATAGTCATTTTCAATACCATTGACATACACTAATTTTTTGTATAAATTTTTTATAGATAAGTTTCTCCACAATATTCATTTTCAGTTTCGGAACAAATGGTCGATTACTCGATTACTTATTAAATATTTGTACATTTTTAATTAACAATTATATTTGTCTAGATTCCTCTTGAAAGATTGTATAACGAAAAAAATATTACTTAAGGCTTGAGAAATCGAAAACGTAAACTATGAGCCTGAGAGTTTGGTATGATGGATGGAAAAGGGAGACCCGTAAAATATGTGAGGGTCCGAGAAAGGGGTGACCAGCATCGAGCAGAGTCCACGAATTCAACTTGTGTGACAGAGGAAAGCAGAACAAACGGTACCCCGTGCATCGATTCCCCGTGAGAAAGAGACCGGCCGTGAAAGTGTGAGCGAGAGGGAGATCGAATTGCGATCGTAAGCCATGCCATTAAGAGCGGCAAGTGGGTGCATCTGTCTGGGCAAACCTGGGCTTAGTTCCAAATCCAACTGCAAACACAACGAGATTTAGGAGTTACACGTTCACGTACACGTGTTATGTTCATGTGTATTGTCAAGGCACGTGAGAATAATCTCCGTATCGCTAAACTATTATCATTTTTTATTTTTATCATGAAATTATTACTTTCAAGGCTGAAGGACTTTGGTCGATAATCCATGAGTGCACGGTGGATAATTCAATACACTATTACCCGTACACGCGTGTCAATGTAAAAAGGAGGAAAAACTTATTGCAATATCCATCTTACAATTTCAATATTTTTTTAAGTAGGAAAAAAAATAGGTATGAGGAAAAAATAGTTGAATTGTGAATATTGGTTGGTTGGTTAAATGTAATTGCTATGCTTAATTTTACGAATTTCAATACCGCTATAATCGTCGTTTAATCCTGTCGTACACAATTTACTTCAATTCGCGTATTATCAATCATCCTGTGTCATCAAAACTATCTCCTCGCTTCATCCTTTACTAGAAGATGCATAACACTGGAAATAAGAATACTGTTGTGTATTTGGATTCTATCGCGGATCTTCTATGGGGTTGTAAGTCCCGAGGTTGTCGTTTATACGCGAAAAAATCTCAGACGTGATCCTACAAAGCAATGAGTCGCGAGAGGAGGAATTAAAAAGAGATTGAATTTTATTATAATTTGAATGGAAAACAAGTTTACTAAAAAATACTGTTGAAACATATCAAAAGAAAATACGGATACAAAAGAATAAAAGTCAGGTCAGGACTGAACGTCGTACCTCGCGAAGTGACTCCTGGAACAGTTGGTTTCGTTCTGGTAAAAAATACAAATTACTTCGACAATTACATGTGATCTGAGACCTTCCTTATTTTACTGCCCTCGGTATGTAATATACTATTTCTTTATACTTCGGTCGAAAGTACGTATCTTTTGCACCTATTTCGAGGCAGAAAGTTAAAGATTTGTGCATTGGTAGAGCTACACGTTCGTCTTTTGTTATAGCGGGAGCAAAAAGTTTTTTCGTTCACATCGATACGTGAAGTTGCTTTCATCACGACACAACTTCAAAGTGACGTGCGTAAAATGAATCTCAGTAATATTCAGTAAATTGCAGTAATATTCACCGTAAATAAGTACCAGATTAATTTGAATTTTGTTAATTTTGTAATTTGCAGATAAAATGCTTGTTTTCTTATTTTTAGCCTAAAACATTTTTTGTTTGTTCAATTTTTAAGCTTCCATATTTACGAATTTAAGAAAAAATGTTCATGCTCGTTTAATTTAAACATTTTTTTACGATCGAACGAAAAAAGTTTTTTAAGTGTTAACGTTGGGTTTTTTACTTGATGCTGGCGCGCACTGCACGAATTTCAAACTTTCTGCCCTAGTAATGTAATATACTATATGTCTTCAACCAGCGGCGACGAAAGAGAGGGTACAAGCCCTTTATATAGATGAAAAAATGGGGAAATTTGGCGGCAGTCGAAGCAAATGGTCTGCAGTCGTCTTACAATGTTGAGACAGGAAATAAAAATATATTCGACTAGAAGGTCGATCGACAGACAATTATTATTAAAGTCAAAATTTAGTTTTTCCGCGCCACCGAAAATTCAGTACGTGCCGCTGGGACTTGTCGAGCTCGAGGCTCATCCCCACTCCTTGACCCCCGAAGACGCGAGTCGAGATCATAGAGAAAGAAAGATGAGAGAGAATTTGCGTGCGATCCCGAACACACAATCTTTGTATTGTGAGTTTAATGGTCGAATATATACATATGTATAGTAAGCCGAGAATTATTCGAAGAAGCCGAGAAAACTTGTAAAAGTCGACAAATAAAACTGTAAGTACTGTACTCTGTTTTATATTAACGAATATGATTCTCGATTTCGTATGGTCCTCAACCTACCCTTCCCTAAATATATTTTGCTAACTTCGAGTTAGCTGGCGCCCGACGTAACAGTCAGAATAGTTAATAAATAAATAATATCGCCTAGAGCCCTGTCAGCCGATGGACCACTGCCGCGGCAGGTGAGGAAAAATTATCCCATCTCAATGTGCACGCTCAAAACTTTCCTTTAGAACATACCAAAAATGGCACGGGATTCCCTGATTGTTTTATAGCTTTTACGTATCTCTGTCTCACGTCGCGCGCTCCTTGGCTTAATCCTTACTTTTTACAAGTGTGAGCAAAATACGCCGAATACGTAGGTGAATAAAATTTGTTCTGAACAGACGCTAAACAAATACTAATTGGTAAATGTACGCCGAGTAATGAATTTGTCCCATTATTAAAAACATGAAATCGTTTTGAACCGCGCCAACTTGAAGTGGGAAATCATACAACTTCAAAGTTAAAAAAGAATACTTTTTAGAAAATTCAATTAGCTTTTGAATGAGCTCTATCCGGTTTCAATTGCAAATCTGGACAAGTCACCATCGACCGGTTCAATATTATCTATTCATTTAAAACGATCGAAACTAATTTTTGAACATAGAGATAGTACTATTTGAATATTATATTACACGATAATAAGGAACCAAAATGAATGAAATATATTTTCAAGCTACGATTTCATAGAATTTAATTTTTTTGAAATAAGAAATTATGCATGAAAGAGTTTGTAAAACGCTCGCAGGCATATTTTTGCGCAACACCTATCGAACCTCTTTTGGGACAATTAATTTTCTGAACGATGAGAAAACGAGTCCGACTCGTTACTCCACGATCATCATCTACGGTATTAACGAGTCGATTTCTCCAACTCGTTTTGACGGAAGGATAATCATACACAGAAAATTCGCAAAAAGAAGAGGGAAAGAAAATGAGAACCAAAACGAAGGAGTACGAGGCTCTCGAATTTCGCGAGCTCGAAAAAGGAACAAAGCCACCTCCGAGAAGTCCTTTTATCGACCGATGAGACGACTCGAGGACAATGAGATACAGCTTACGAAATGAGAGCAGGATTATTTCGGGAAAAATGATCCTTTCGTTCTCATTTTTCTCTCTTTCTAGGAAACACGAAAATTTTCGTATTCACACTCTATATTGGTAGCTGGTAATCGCATCGTTGTTTCATTCGTTACTTCTGATGTCAGCACGTTAGCAACACCAGGACGAAAAAAGGCGTCTTACGATTTTTCAAATTACTTTTTAGCGACTTCTGCACCTGGTATTAAATAAATCGTAAACGTCCTCGTTGTCCCTTCAACCTTGAAATCAAGGCAACGTGTTCAATCACTGGACAAATTTGCATTTAAAACGACAATATACAATTTCCTTCCACGGTTTATTTTTCTTTTAATTTCTGTACTACCGATTAACGCATATTCGAATAATTTCCATCTGGGACACTCGATAGGATTTCCTCTTATAGAGACAAGTCTCATCTCGGACATTCCCGAGATTTCCGAACGTTAACGTTTATCTCTCTTTTTTCCTACCCTCTCACTCCGATGTTTTCCACGCGTTGTCAACAAGAAGGAGAAAGGGAAAAAGGACGGAGAACTTTTGCAATGGTCGTTCCGCCCTCGCTCGTTTCCCTCTCTCTCTCTCTCTCTCTCTCTCTCTCTCTCTCTCTCTCTCTCTCTCTCTCTCTCTCTCTCTCTCCCCCCCTCTCTCCTTCCCCCCCCCCCCATCCCCCTTCCTCTCCTCTTTTCTCACTTCTCGCTTACATACCTTTCACCCTCTCCGCTTTCCTCCTTCGCCGGTGAGTTTAATTAGGCTCGCTTCGAGATATCTCGCAAGATCAGCAGCTCGTTAGCATGTTTTAATTGGCGGCTGTCAGTGAGATCCTTGCCTACGATAAAGGCAAGAGAGGAGTAACCGAGCTGCTATATGTATGTATAGGATATGCAATGCTCGCTAGCAGTCACCGCTTGCGAGAGAGCTCACCTTTGTATATGCAATGCATCCCGCAGGAGTATACGGAGTGTCCGAAACTACGATATCGAAACGAAGAAAATGAGTTTCTAGAAAAAATTCAAATCGAAGAGTATAAAGGCACTTTTTGATGTGCCATTTCAGTAATAAGTTGATGCGCATTCGGAATGATCTAATGGGGTGTAAGTGAATAATCTTGTAATTGCACCTTCATTGGTACATGGCTCTGATCGGCTTAACCAGATTTCTTAATAAGTAATCCTTCAGGATTTCTTGAATGGAAAAATCCTCAAATCCTCTTCATTGTTTACGTCCACTTTCGAGACACCCAGTACATCTCCAGAGCTTGTTCGCGAATGCGAAAGAGAATCGTTGGAGTGGCTGCACGATGTGCCTTTCTCTTGAAAGAGAAAAAGAGGAGGAGAGAAATGAAAAGAATGAGAAAAAAGAAGAAGGAAAAATGGTTCGGTGACAAGCTTACCTTTTTCTCTGCCCTCGTAAACGTTCGCGCACCGCGAAGACTCGCAAAAGGCAAGGATAAATGTGTGCAAGTGGAGGATAATAGCTTTGGAATGAAAGAGAGCGAAACACGACGATCTTGGAAAGTATCCCCTCCCCTTCTTTCAACCTTTATATTTGTACTACGTGTGCTTTACCAATAGCTTGGCTATTATTCTCCTCTCTCCCATTACCAATTCAGCAAGTATATGTTCCTTCTCCTCCCTCTCTTTGCTCTGTAGCACCGAGCATCCGATGAATATCAACATTTGTTTTTTTTCTATTTGAAAAAACGATTGATCTTGACAGCATTTTCCAATATGTAGGAAAAAATGTCCGCTACGATCTTAACATTATTTATTGATGAATCACAAAGTATAGGTGGAATAGAATGAACAGCAGGAATGTTGATTAAAGTGTTTGCTTCATTTTTTGGGATGTACTAAAATAAATGGAGCAAATGTTCGTAAACGACATGAAGGGTTTTTAATTTCATCTCTCTGCTTCTACTCTGTATCTACAAATATAATTTTACAAGGTACTTTCATATTGAACATTAATATTTTTGAATTATTGTGAATTAGTTTACAATCTGATTTACATGCGGAATAAAAAAAACTGATGTCCGCAATTCAAGGGAAATTACAATGTTGACCGGACAATAAACGTAAATCTCCACCGCTTGAGGTGACCGCAGGATTATTGTGAGAATTAGTGGAAAAAGATACTAAAACCGCGGATATCTCCTCGCCTCTCGAGAATCTCGGAAAAGTTCGAATGACAGGGAAGTGTCTTCTTGGCTTTGCGGTACGTCGGCGGGCGGTATTTGCAGAAGTAAATGTCTCTCAGAGCGGGTATAAAACCGTAGGATTTCGAGCGACGTGAAGTGAAGTAAGAAAAGGAAATATACGAGTAAACTTGACCAAATCTTGCTAAAGTCGTCCTAGCGCCGAACACAAAAACGAACATCCTGGGACACAAGTAAAGTCGAGTCTTTTCGCTAGTTCAATTTTTGTTTTATGTTGTACTTATGGAGGGTAAGTCGTGCTTTGGCTTAAAACGTCTGGCATGTAACTAGAATACGGGTGAGAGGATCTAACCTCGGATCAGAACGTAAGCGTCTGTCACGCAGATTCGCGAGCTACAAAAGCGATATATAGACATATCCTTGTCTCCGTCTGCACGTTCATTCGTCTAATGGGTAACTTATCCATATTCTGAGGCACATACGAAAATATTGAGATCACGGGCTTTCGGGAAAATCCTGAACGAGACCGAAAAAAGCTCTCTCGTACTGACCGAGAAAATGAACGAGAAGAAAAGAGCTCTTGGTCCGAGTTACCCTGCGATTTTTCGCACGATTTTACAAATTTCTGGTAGGATTTTTTCACACCGTCCGTAGAAATTCCGTGGGCTCACTTCAGGCTGTCGCTCTCTCTGTCTTTATCTAACTCGAGCGTGTTTCTCCGCAACTTAAGCCGATGTACGTGACGAGCCGTATTTGCGGGCGCGTTACTTCTCGTGCGTGATCAGATTACGAGCTTTCAAATCCGCGCCGATTCTCTCCACGCGGCTCGGCGGGACTCACGCGAGCTTTTACCGCACCACGCGGAAACACGAGCCCGTGAAACGTGCGTACATGCGTACGAATACTTTCTCAACTTTTTCTGGAGTTTCACCTCCCTTATATAATCCTTTTTCCCTTTTCACACATTTTTATTTTCTGCTTTGCATCACTAAATTTTTCCACTTGAATTTTTAGGGAATTAAGTAATTGTTATTTTATCTTTTTTTTATTTTTATTCATAGTAATTGAGTTACCTATAACTGTAGTTATATTAAAATTTTGTAAAACCGAAGACCAAGGAAGAATATAAAAAGTAATTTTTGTACAAACGACGTTTGAGTTTTTTTTTAAGAGAAAGAGAATGGAATAAAATAAAAGGAATGAATCTCAAGAGGAACAAGAACTTTTTTGAGCCCTTTACTTTTTGCGGTTCGATGGCCCGATCGATCGTTGGTCACGAAAGAAAAGGAGAAAACCGTCGGGAAGACACGAGGCATGTCAGTGAGGAGCCTGAGGAGGAAAAAAATCGTTGTAAACATATGAACACATCGTATCGAGTCAAGGAGGGGAAAATACTCCGAGATCGTGTGCTATCACGAAAAAAAAGACGAACGAGGAAGATGGAGGCCCGAAGAAAGAGAGAGACGTTGATAAACTTCTTTGTGGCGCAGTGAAAGGGCCGAGAGGAAGAACACGGAGGCCGTGCAATTTTTTTTCTAGTTTTCCTTTTTTGTTCTACGGACCGGAGAGCGGTCGAGGATTCTTGCCGGGCACACGCCGCAACTCGAGCATATATCTGGTGAAAGAGAGATGAAAAAAAACCGATTGTGACGAAGAATAATCGTGCGGAGCTGTGAGCTACGCGAATGAGGGACCCCCGGGCGTCTGTCACGATGGCTCAACATAAATTCTCTTCTCAAACCTGCACCCCCTTCAACATGTTCTCGTTTCGTACGAATACTTTTTTTTCTTTCTCACTTAGTCTCCGGTATGATTTATTCGAAAATTTTTTAGCAAAAACAGATCATAATTTCGCTAAAAAATAAATGACCAATTTTATACCATCTTTGTTTATCATAGAAATTCAATTTTATAATTTATATTTCATTAAAGACATGTGATCGTAATGTCAGAAAAAAAAGTGTTCCTCTCGAATAAATATATAAAAAATTCTCGAATGACGGAAGATTTATGAAAAAATGTTATAATGAAGATGTACGTAGCAATTTCTTAAAATTTTATTCAGATTTCGTCTTCCTGAAAATTTAGTCAAGCGTCCGAAAAATAATAAAACGCCGTTTCTCGTTTACAACAAACGAGCCTCCATCTCTGATATTTTTTCTTCTTTGCGGTGAGATCCCGTTTCTCGTATGCACAAATTCTCCCCTTTGCTGGGCCTGATATCGGATTCCTGCAGGCTGAGCGTGGCGGCGCGCCACAAAGGTACCTCAGGACGAATTAAGATCGAAATTCGAGCGAGGCTTCCTGCGGATCCAAAGTAGCGCGCGGCACACAAAATAACGCATTCGAAAAGATGGGAAGAGATCTCTCCCTTTTCGCTCTTTCATCTCTTTTTTTCAACTTATTCCCCGAACAGGAAGCTCAAGATGAAGCTGACCACCGGGCCGCAATACGTCGACTGATAAATCTTATCAGAAATCTCTCTTTCCCGATTGCGAATCCGCGGTGAGTCTCATATACTTTAACTCCGGGCAGTATATGTTCCGCGTGGAAAAAATTAAAAAAGAAACCCGAGTACACGCGTATTATGTATTTAAAATAAGAGTGTAGTCGACTCTGAACTTTTTTTCTTATTTTCCTTCCGTCTCGTCGGTGTGACGGTATCGCGGGCATAATATCTCCGGCAGATGCGAGTACCCATGGACCCCACTTCGTATGCAAATCGGACTCCGCCCTGAATAAAATATTAACCATCCGCGAGTCTCGTGGGCAGAACGAGAGAGTGAAGAAGGAACAGAGAGAAAAGGGAGATAAAAAGAGAGAGTGAGAAGAGGCGAGGGGAGGGGAGGGGAGGAGGAGGAAGGGCAGAAAGAAAAGGAGAACTCGAGAAATAAGACGCGACGACGACTTTTTCTACTTTTTTTCGCGCTGAGATCTTTCTCCATCGAGCTATTGAGAAATTTGTTCCCCGTCTCTATATTTTGTCTCGTTTTCTCATCTTTCTTTCTTCTCTCGGCGTAGCACCTTGACGCCTCGATTTCCCATCTAATTCCGCCCTCTTCCCGTCGCCACTTCGCTTCCTGTCTCCTCAACGATATTGAGAGTCACTCTCCTTGCTTTTATTTTTTACCTTTGTCTCGCGTTGACTTCAATCAATACGCGAAGAATCATAAAATGAATAAGCAGAGAGAAAGCCTCCTATCACGTTTTTACAATTTATAGAATTTTTCAACGCTGAAATTTCAAAGTTATTTGATATTCATGAAATTAACTCTGAGGTCTCGCGACGTTGCAAGGGGCTTTTTGAAATGAATTATTAACGACGAGGACAGGAGCACGCTCCGGTTAACTTCGAGGTCCGAAAAAAAGTTACAAACGCTCGAGAGTAAAACCGCAAGAAGCGACACGTCTTCGTGTTTCTCCTGATATTTTGGATGTTTGGAACGAATTCAGGCAAATATAGGAGAGAGAACGACAGTGAGTGAAGCTTTGTCCCGTCGTTAGACCGGAGATTCACGTTGCGTGAAATTTAATTGTGATTTTAACATCCGGGAGAGGTAGTTTCGTGCGATTTTGCTCATGTCTGTGAGAGGGAACAAGTCCCAAAAAGGCACTCGATTCGCGCGATTGTGTATTTGTTCGTGGACACAAGTAAAGGCAGATTGGCCGTGCACGTTTCTCGAAGTTGTCTGGCGAAACAAGGACTCGTGCGCTCGGGGATTCCCGGGACGAGTGGAAAATTCACCGCGCGCATTTGCTCGAGGGACATACGGTTTAGGATCGAGTCACCGATGTCACACGCGAGCCCGGCAAACTTTCACCTTTGTTATTGCGTTTCGTACGACGGAATGGTCGCGAAAAGCCCAGCCCAGGGAACGAGAGATGAGCGAGAAAGTGATAGGGATGAAAGAAAGGAGCGAGAGAGAGACGGGAGGGAGGAGACGAGCGTCGGGACGCGTAGCCATGCGCGAAATTACGTAGTTTACGCGAAAGGCACACACAGAGAGCGGAGGAGCGTTTCGCCGATCGCGGGCGAAACGAAGAGTCGGTAGAGAAAACGAAAATCGGAAGCAAACGAGAAAGCTAGTTGGATTTGAGATATAAATTCGAGAGAAGTTCTGCATGTTGCGCGCACAGAGGTGAATCCTCGCGAATCAGAGCTTTCGAATTAAACTCCCCGATGTTTACATACACGCAGAAATAATATGGTACCTGTGGGACCAGAACTGCGCTCCGAAGTCATTTATTCCACAAAATTCGAATCTTTTTTTCATCGCTTGCACAATTCGCGTTGGAATAATTGTCGTTAAGATATTCCCGCAATTTAGTTCATCTCGATAACGCGAAAACAAATTGGGGAATTTCAAGTACCCCGGATTCGAGGAAAATTCGAAAACTAAGCTCTGGGGAGAAAAACCGAATTTAATAATATCGTAAATTGAGATTTACAGCCCGAACCGATTTGGTGCGATAAAATGCTCCCGGAAGCGATATTATATTATATATCTTATCGTTGGAGTCTTTTTCTATGGCAGAAAGAAAAGAGAAGAGATGCTGCAACTTTTCCCTTCTCGCGTTATATACCTTTATATATATGTATGCTAGGGAGAAGATTTGGAAAACAGCGAAATCGTTCGACGTACGTATAATCCCCCGTGGGGCGTTTGCAACAGCCAGTCGGGAATTGGGTAGTAAAAAGGTAGTAACGGAAAAGTAAAATGAATAGGAATGGAATGGGCTGATCACGGCCGCTCGTTCTTTTAACCGACATGCAAAGTACGTATATAAAAGTGTCAAAAAATGAGCCAAACATAAAAATTATCTTAAACATATCTAAATATCTATTAATATACAATTCCCTTTTTAATAATGTGCAAAAAATTTTAAAAAGTATGAAACGCTAACAACATTATTTTTAATGTGGGAGTGCACTTTACCAGGATTTCCACCCCACAACTTCATCACAACAGATACGTATAGGTCAGCAAAACAGGTTAAAGGGGCAAGAGTAAAAGCGGATATGAGGGATTACTAAAAAGGGAAAATTATCAATTACTAAATTCCTGATTTCAACTGTTTTATGTATTTAAAGAGTGCCCTAACTTCAAGGTGATGGTGAACGGATTTTGTTCCACCGATACCCCGCAAATCATCCACTTTCCTCCGGGGAGATGCATGCACTGTACAATCGTTTAACTTTGCAAGTTTTGAAACCCCATAACTTTTTGTAGGAGGGTGACCGCCACAATTTCTCCTCGCTCTTATTTTTAGAACTTAAGAAACTAAAAATATCACCCATCCCCTCGGGCCCTGATGGAAGGGACAATTTTCTCAACATTCACCCAAGAAGTTTTTATCGGTTGTGTAAAAAATATCAAATTAGTCTCTATATCGTTCGATCGAGTATTGAGACTGTTCGTAAAACTTCATAATCATTATTTTCAGAGTAGTTAAGTGCAAAAACGTTTTTACATCGTAATGGACTGCTGGGAAAGGAAGAAGAAGAGGCGAAATAGAAGGACAAATTACTTTTGCGTTTGTGAGTGTGTTGAGATCGCGATGTGTGCGGGAATCGGAGACGCACGCGACGTCCTCATCATCGTCGTCGGCGGCGCTCGTGGAATCAGCGTGCAAGCCTGGCGCCCGATCCACTCTCGCGGATAGCCGAGAGAGAGAACGATTAGCAGCGTGTGCCGACATCAAAACGATAATCTCCACCGCCAACAATTTCGCGATTTTCACGCTTCACCGAACTCCTTCCGAGAGCAACTTGGAATTTTCTCCGGGCAATATATGCGCGTACGCGAATCGCAGAGGGAAAGAAAAAGAGCAAAAAGACTCCGTAATCGTGACAGGAATATCAAATGAGATACGAAGGATTATAATATCTCTCCCAGTGTAATACCCTTTTCATTTTCCTCACATGTCTGATCGCTCGTGATTACAGGAAACTCCCGGCTCCTGCGTTCCCGAAATCCATTATAATATCCGGCACGGTAATTGATTGAAATTGCGGAACATTACACGCGTATTTTAATGCGCGACACCGTGTAGCTCGTTTTCCAACAATCCGAGAACTGTGAAATCATCGAGTTCGAATTTCTCAACCGGTTCTTGTTTTTTTTCTACATCAACACCGTACAGCTTTGATCTTTTGTCTCTGAAGCTTTGTCGTTTTCTGAAAATTTTGTTTGCCAAATGGACAAAGTTGAGCCGGTAAGCCAAAAAGAGACGAGAGACGAATCCGTGTCGCTTTTTTACGATTGAATCGCGTAGATTTTGTTTTCATCCGTTATTGGACTCGCGAGTCCGAGTAAATAGATAGACGCCGAGGCAAATTCGGGAAAAGGATTTAATTCGGCGAATCCAACGAGATTCTGGTTTAGCGGGAAAGGCAATTTGAGAAAAAATGCGTGCGGGCAGTCTGGATGCAAGAGCACGGGATACGGAGAGCCAATGGTTTTCGAGAGAAACAATGGAAAACCGTGGATGAGGCATGTGAAAATTTGAATGAAGAGACACAAAAGCGGTGATCCAAAAGGTCCTGCCGATTCCTGTTTTCCTTTTTGTCCATCTCTCTTTCTATTTACCGGATCATTTTTACTATGAAACAATATGTAGAAACGAAAAACAATGTTTTATCATAAAATTTCCCGTTTCTGAAACAAACATTTGTCATGCAATATACACGGAAAATCCTTTAAAAGTTTTCATCTACAAAGTAATTTAAACCCCAGAGACCTAAAAAGCTTGTTATGTCCTTAATTTACATAGCAACTAATAAATTTACATACAGTAAATCGAAATCATCCTGACAGTTCATTATAAAACATTCGAGATATTTTTTGTATGTATCTACGTACATTTTTGTCGCGCACATTTACAATCGGATTGGTCGAATGCGTTCTTCTTTTTTCGATTAATCGAAATCGAAACGAGAGGCAACAAACGTTTATCGTTCAAGGGTGGCAATAATTTGATTCTTCGGTTATTCGTTGTTGTGTCGAATGATCCGCACAACCGATTCGAAATACTGAATTTAGTGTGCGACAGAGACAGCTCCATTCCATGAATTTCCATATTACTAACTAGAAAATAGCTGAAATCCTGGAATAAGCCCACACAAAGTTTGTCGGATGAAATTTAAAAAAAAATAGAGGAAACCCGCACCCACAGCAAATTCCAGGTCGCTGATATATCTGAAATTGCAATGAAGCGAAAAAAAAGTTTTTATTTCGAATGAATCAAGCAAGCAGTGACAGAGAGAAATTGAATTTTAAAAAATTCCTGGCGCAAAATGTAAATTCCTCGTTTATTTAAACTTCGAGTTGACCATACATATAATGGGCGCTATACGTTTGCTCGCTTTTTTCTCTTTCGACAACAAACCGCGGGAAAAATGGGATTAAAATATGCTCACAATTTCGGTCACTCGCAGAGTCTCCAGCGAAGTTGAGAGAAATTTAATGAAACAATCAATTACCGAATAGTCCAGGGTCGGCTCCGCCAACATTTTTTTCTCCAACTTTTTCGATAAAACAAAAATTCTTTCTCACCGCCGGATACTCCAGCGATGTATCGCTCTGGACTTTTCAGTTGATAAATCGCATTGAAAATGTTGCACTGCATACTAAGAACAATGGAGAGGCGCTGACGCATGCGGTGATTCTCGAATCGATCAAATCCGGAGCTGCCACTCGGATGTTTTATTGGCCAATTCTTCGCGATATATCTCGACAATGCTCTTCTCAATCACTTCATCATCGTGTCTGCATTTTATCATAAAAAAGTATTATGTACGAAAATCCTCAATTTTTCCTGAACGACGAGCACAATCTCTAATTTATGCAAAAAATATCAGAACTTACGCCCGTCATCGGCGATCGATGCGTTCAATAAACACAGACGCGGGCACATGCTCAAATTTTTAGAGGTCTCGGGGAAGAGTATTGCAGTTTCGGAGAATGTATTTTTTCCAAAAGGATTAACGATCGAATCGTTTTTCCCGGGTGGCACTCTCTCGCGCGAGGCACACACGTTTTCCGCGCGGCGCAATCTCACACACTTTCAGACCTGATGGAGAAAGGCGGGAGAGGGGGGAGTGACAACGTAGTTTCCCATGTTTTATGGTCAGTTCCGTGCTTCGCGGTATCTGATTGCGTCATAAATCGAAAAAGCGGAACGAGGCGCGCGCGCGAGGTGCTTCCACTTCCATGAACAGTCCCGCCGCAGCCGGTGCACCCTCTCTCGCTCTCTCTATCTCACTTTTTCTCATCCCACGTGAAACGACCCTACCAAGCCGGACAGACGACGGCGAAAAAATGGAAGATTTATTCCAAAAAAGGGAGAAAAAAATAAATGAGTATCGCGATGGCGAGAAATCCTTCGCTTCGACCCGAAATTTAACGTTGCGATATCTCGATCTCGCAAGAAAGACGCTGGAGCGAGAATTTAATGAAGAGAGAGAATGAGCACGGTGCAATAAGGGTTAATTGATTTCCGAGAAAAAAGTGCCTACATCGCAGAAAGATATCTGTAATTTTTTTATGTAATATTTGCAATCATCGAGTAATATTTATTTCTTCTCTTTTTCTGTCTCTCTGATTCTCTTCTTCACCCTTCCCATGCTCGCGAACTCTTCTAGCTTCGCGAGCTCTCTCTCTCTCTCTCTCTCTGCAGAGGGGTAACAGTTGTTCCATTAAAACGATTTGGTACTCGAGTACCTCGATGCGGTGGCTCGATGACTCAGCCTCGGCTTCTCAGCCTTATACAATTTCTCTCACTCTCTCCACGCCCCTCTGCGCTCCTCGCGCTGAAGAGGCACTCGTGAGTTCGCTGCGTGTAATTAATTCACGTGAAATGCTACATTAATTCGTAATGGGCCATGTGTCGTGCGCGAGAGCTTGCAAATGCATTCAGGTACTGTTCGTATTTCGTAACAGTCTCTCCTGCCCCCTTTTTTTCTCCTCAACCCTTTCCTCATTTTACGGGGATATCAAAATTTGCATTCTCCGGCCTCGAATTCGATTGTTCCTGTGCAAACTACTCGTTAAAACGCTTCGGGAAATCGCGCAAGAGCTTTTTCTTCCCCGGATATGAGCCCTCGGGTCAGCCTCGCGGACACTCTCGTTGAAAATTTTATCTCGGTGTCGCGTTAATTCGAGCGATTTCTCCAGCGGGCGGAGCCTTTGTCGGTGGATTGAATTATTCAGACTGATCGTCCTGATAATCGCGATGTTGACTGAGACTCGAGTTCTTTATTCTCCCCAATTTGGGTGATGAATTAATTACGAATGTAATGGGAAGAGAAGTTCATTCCGCGGTAATGCTGAATGAAAGGAAAAAACGCGGATCCATATGCCTCTCGTGCACATTTTGTTGAGTGCCAACATCGCGATTTTCCTCCAGAAAATTTGTATTTTAGTCTATTAAAAAAAAATCTTTTCCCTTCATCGTTTTTTTTCATCTTCTTTAAATCGAATAACGGATCCACTCGCAGTCTTTCATCTATAGGCTCTTGAGTTTAAGTCGGAGGATCTCGCTTTGTACGGTCGTTATTGGCTAGAGCCCACTCGATCCTCTGATCCGTTCGGAAGGCTCTGCTTAATTCAACTTCGAGTACACCAGGCCACTCGAGGAATAAATTTAAAAGAGTTAACGTGATTGCAAAATGAGACTTTGGGCATGGAGTTCCGATACAGTGCGCGAGTTTTTTTTCCGACTGCATTTTTTGCTCTTTTCCTTTTTTCATGGGAAAGCCACTTCTGGGCTTCATCGTTGAGGAAAGAAGTCAGGAAACGGGACAAAAGAGCATGGAAATTGCCGGGAGTATCGCGGAACTGAAAACTTTTCGAAACGATACGATCCACCAAAAGTCTCATCTTACAACTCTCAACTCTGTGACTTTTTTTCCCCCTCCTAAAAGCGTCTATAATTTTGGCCGCTCTCGACGACGATCCCTCGTAGCGCCATACTCAGAGGCTTAACTTCACTCTAGAAGTTGCACATCGATGTAACGTCGAGTTGATGAAACTTTTTTATAACTGTTTTATAAAAAATCAAGATTAGATTTACCATTGCAATATTTTTTGTGATATTGATAAAAACAAAAATCGAATATTTATCAAAGGCAGTTTGAAAACAAGTAAAATATCTTCATGTCATTTTTTTAAATTTTCAACATTTTCAAACATATTGCAGTCGTGACATGTTATATTCATTAGTAAGATATTCACGTTTTTATCACACTACATCATATTTGAAGATAATTCTAATTTTCAAACTGAAAAAAAGAAATTGAAACGTAATTTAATTCAACTAAATTTAGTTAATTAATCAAATAATTAAACAAATTTTGATCTATTCAACAATTTCTTTATCCAGTGTATAATAAATGTATTAAAGTTTTATTGTTCATAATTCATAATATATTACTTTTATCTTTTTTTACTCTCTCAAGAGATTAAACTTGTATTCGATTGGAATGATTTTAGTCAAGTACTGTTTCACTTTATAACAAAGTTTCTGTCAAGCCATATATCGGAAACAATTAGAGAGAGGGTTCCCTGATCTCGCTGACAGAATGGAACTGTGCAGGACGCATATTTCCGCCTTCTGAAGGACTAATTTACCTCAGTAGATATATAATGGTAGGGGAGTTTTGAAAAGCTCGTGGAAAACGTTAAGTGCTTGCAAAAGCTGTACGGAGAGTCATGCGGTCCGCATCCAATTTTCCGAGTCGACGAGAGCGTGCAAGCATGAGTCGTCGTTCCCTGTTCTCCTCTCTCTCTCTCTTTTCAAGAGGGAGCAGAAATTCGAAAAGGAAGGCATTGTCTCTGTGGAGAGAAAGAGAGAGAAGTGCGAAACAGTCTCATCTACTTCCGGAAATTTGGCGCTCTCTTTATGTCTTTGTGTGTCTCTCTTTCTCTTCTCCAGCCCTTACATACTCCTTTCTCGTCGTGGCCCGAAATACACAAGCCTCGGGCAATTGCCCGTGCTCGCGTCGGTGTAAATCCGGTCCTGTCGTCGCGCTAAGGACCGAGCTCACACCGGGCGAAACGTCACCCAACCCCCGTGTACACACATCCTTAAATCCTGGTGAGAGGCCGGGCTGCGCCCTGCATTCTCGGGAAAGCCATACCTTTGGCTTCATGGGACACACGCGAGACGACAGAGAAACATGGACCCCAATGTGTCAGCGCACAATTTCTGATTTTCCTGAAGAAAACACGAAAATAAAACAAACAAAAGTCATCAAGAAAAATATCACCAAATTATCAAGTCTTTCGAATTATGAATAAGAATATTAAAAAATGGATTCAAAATCGAAAAAAACAAATAAAATATCAATCCAACCAATCGTTATTAAATCAATTCCACCGGAATCAAAAATATGTATAGTAATGATGAGATTTGAAAAAAATTAATAATCGACTTAAAAGTCGTTTGCTCAAATGAGCCCTTACGAAAGAGAGGGAAAGCGTCGTCTCGTCTGAATTTTCATTCCGTCTGGAGAGGGAGAGGGGACAGAGATTTCACGGTCTGCGTGAGACGTTCGAAAGTTCTGTGCTCTTGGAAAGATGAGGAGACGAAGGCCGATAGGAGAGAAACTATACACCAAGAGATGGCTGCAAAAGTTTCCCCTAATAACTATTCCGCAACGACGAGGCTATCCAGGCGTAAAGGCGAGATACGGATTAAAGACGGGACGTGGAACGATCTTCCGGTCGGTGACGTTTCTTTATATATTTACGAAAATTAAAACAAAAAATCACATACGTAAGTCGGATCAACAATAACCAAAGAAATCGAATAACCGACCGGATTATACTCATTCATTTCTCTCTCACCGTAACTTTTCCAATATCATATTTTCCTATTTTTCGAAAATTGTGCGAGCTTGCGTCGCGCGAGTTTATGAAGTCGAAAACTCGTTAGCGACGTGTATACGTTTCCACGGAGTGTTACAGCGAATTTCGGGAGGCATAATTGTTACAGCGCTTTCAGAGGGAAAGTCTGCGGAGGTAAGCGCCCGCCTAAATTATGTACATTCGAGCTGCCTAGCACGCGACGCGATGGAAATTCGCCAGACTGTTCGAAATTCGAATTATCGCACGGGTACGCTCAGTCGGTCACCACCAAATTCATCTCCCACTATTTTTTTTCGTTGAGTCAATTATCCCCCGTATTTTTTGCTAAAAATTTTTTGTCACCCTGCAAATATATACAAGACAAAAAATAGAACGTAACGCAATAAACAAAAAAAATCATATTATTTTAATTAGCAGGTCGCGGATGGCCAAAACATCTGCACATCGTTACGCGAGATCTTTATTTTCCTGCAAAATAATGACGATGGCGATAATAATACTCATAACAATAGAAACGGAAAAGCGAGAAATGCGAGCGTGACGTTTAACGAGGAAAGTTATTTTCGAGCGCGGAAGGACCGGAGAGAAAAACCGACAGTAAAATTGTAGCGCGATTCCCGGAGCGTGCGAGTTGTAAAAAAAGAGCGCGGAATTGGACGAGTTTCCGTGGTTCATCGCAGTTAGCATTGACGATTTGCGAGGGCGTCGAATGCACAGTTTTCTCGACCGTAGAGAGAGAGAGAGAGCCGCCACTTCGACGTGCGGAGATTATTATTCAGAATAGAAAAGGGATGGAAATCGGGTCTCGTCTCGCTCGTATATCGGCGATCGAATCGCGCACATTGAATCGAAGTTCTCGCAACGACACAATATGCGGAGCACCAAAATTTGAATCCCCGTTTGGCAGATAGGAAGCAGGAGAGAGGAAACGTAGAAATTGGCGAATGGGGAGCGCTCTGGTGGTTGTAAATCGCTATTGGTATTATAAAACGTTGATACACACGGGCGATCGTCCGTCTACACGTGCGAGCTACGCGACGGGATAACGAGAGATGCAGGGCTGAGAGATCGACGAAGTTCCGGCGCCAAGCCGGAAACCGGCGTGTTTATCCCTATAATTAACAAGTTGGAAAACGAAGCTCCAAACCGCTCTCAATGGCGAATGAATGGATGCGCTCACTCGCTGGGGAGAGAGAATCGAATGTGAGATGAATGTAATTCGACTTTTTCCAGAAATAATTTTTCCAAATTTTAATGAAATCTTTTATTTACGACCTTTACTGAGATGCAAGTTTTTTTATACTAAATTCTAACCTTTTAATCTGCAATGGACCAATATAGATAGTGTATTTTTAATGTATTATTAAATAAGTGCAGACATTTAAAGTGCTAGCTAATTCGTAAATTGGCAGAACAACTGAAAACTCATCCTACAGTCGTATTCAGCAATTTTTATGATTAGGAGTAATTGTTAAAATAACATGATAAAACATGAATCTTCGAGACTTACCGATTTATCATTTAAACTATAGTTATATCAAAATATAAAACTAAAACACAACATTTTTCATTGTAGAAAGTTATTTCCTCGAGCGAAAATATCCATTGACGAAAAAGATTTTTGCGATAAAGGTAAAAGCGCGAGAAATTGCGTGCTCTGCGCTTTCCCTCCCCGGGCGGTAAAGTTGGCGCAAAGTCTGCTCAAACTCGACGATATAACGACGTTTCGCGTGAAATGCGATTTGCGAAGCTCCGGTGTACACAGCGGTGTCGCGGAGAATTGGGAGAGAAATCTCGTAATGCACACACGAGCGCGCGTTTATACACGAGAGCGCAGAAACATATATATTTTTTCAGGATGCGAGGAGAATATACACGGAGAGAGAGCCAGTCCACCAAACTCGACGACGAGAAACCGCACACTCGTGGATCTCTGGGTCAATATTTGACGTGGAAACTCTCCGGAGATAGGGGCTGTACGGTTTTCTTCCATCAGTGTGTACGTGCGAGCTTCCACGCCCTTGAGGTACGTTGCTCGGATCGAAAAGTTGCGTTTTCTCGTCTCACAGAGGGACAGAGGGGTGGCGGAATGTGGAGAAACATCAAAAAATTAAACTGAGAGGCAAAAAAGTTTGAAAGAAATATTAAAAGAACGGGAAAAATCGGGATGCGATATAATAATGACAACAATAAAAAGCTTTTGAAATTTCTAGACAATTTTTCGGTACTGGCATGCGAAGCCCTCATGATCTCATTTGGTCCTTTTATACTTCAGCTGAGCGGGCGAAAGATTTTGTGACAGCTCGACAGATTTACGAGCAAGGGAAAACTTTTAACTGAGAAAAGTAGAAAATATTTTTTACTCAGGATTCCGTTGCTTTTCGAGAAAGCTCCGCGCAGATAAAGTCTTCTGTTACAAGCTCGGACGTGAAATATAATATTTTGAGAGCTGACTAAGAAAGAGGATGGAAAATCAGTCCGGAAGATTCTGAAGTTGGCTGGACGGGAGAGCGTAATTGCTCATCGAGCCGTTCAGCCATGAACCTTTTTGATATGCCTCGAATCTCGTTTTTCTCCACTCCGAAACCTGGCAGAGCCATCATCATCCCGGAGAGAGCGACGGAGAAGGAAAACTGATTGCGAATGTGATTTTCACGAAAAGGAGATTACGCTGATAGACACACGAACCTAAATTGAGATACATCCACAGCACACGATGGGACTTAATAGACGTATTCACTGGATTTCATTTTATCATAAAAATAAAATTTTCAACAAATCGTATACATTTATTGTTTTTAGTGCCAAATCCAAAAAGCTCTGTACTTTTTGTTTCATGCAATTTCATTCTGTGCGCTCCGTCGTCTTGAAATCAACATTAAAAACGTATAATCAATTTTCGAAAGAGAATCAGAAGATGCGAATGATCCTTCGAAAATAATTTTTCAGCCAAATGCACTTGTTAGAAGATAAAAGTCTTGGGAATTAGGTTTCGGACGATCACGGAGACTCGTGGAAATGGGTATCACGGTTGAGCTGGGATAAAGCTCCATATCCGTTGGAATCTCTTAGCCGTCTCAGGAAATAGCACTTTCCGTAATTATATATAGGTCCTAAAACTTTTTCCTCTACCGCGTAAACCTTCCATATAAAGGGCTTACTGGTATACTTATATCTATAAACGAACATTTGCAAGATGAGTAAAATCCGGAGTATAATATTTTGTCGTTTTTTTCTGTCCCTTCGACCTCGTCTAATTAAATGTATCCACTTCATCACGGTTATAGCTTGTTATACCCTTGAAAATTTAATCGTCTTGCTTATGCAGGAAAAAACGTGAACATCAAAAAAATTGGTAAAGCGAGAGCCTTGAGTGCTTCTACGTAATAAAATCTTATTACAGAAAAAAATAGATTCTCCTTCAACATTGTAAAAAGATTCTGTCATTAAATTGCATGTAAATTGTAGCCAATTTTAATTTTTTTTATCGCAACGAGCTTTAAAGAGCTCTCCAGTATTTTTTTGAAGCAAATTTCCATTTTTTCAGTTTTCGATCAAAATAATGATGTTGGAACTTTTCTTTACGTCAGCTGCCAATTGACTGAAAATTGGAAAAGAACGCGATATATTGAATGTCGTATTTGAATGGACATACATATGTGTGTTATAGGTGAATGTTATGTATGGTACGTACAATAGAAGGTGACAGGACGGGACTAACTTGTGTCCTTCGATTTCCATGACAACGAGGACGACGCTTGAATGCGCGTCGTTTAAGGGGGGTCGCGGGATCGACAGACCGGTGGATTTCTCTCTCCATATTCAACGAGTACACGGAGTAAAAGAGATTCTCTGCCTCGACGTCACCTCGCTCGACAATTCACCGTAAACTCCTTAACATCTTGCTATCCACGGTTCAACCTCGCACAAAAATAAAATTGAGATTTAATGATGGGTTCTTGAAAAATTAAAAATGAGATATGATTTATACACATATCGCCGAAGCTGACTAAAAAAAATATTGTCGGGTTACATTTTTTGGATTCTAATACTTTTGCATCTTTTTTATTTCGATTATATGAATCTCTATTCACAGGGGAATACATAAATATTTTATTGTCGAATCGAATTTTGATATCGAATTCCTCATTGTTCAAAAATCTTTTGTCTCCCACATTGACTGACAAAAATATTTGTTTTTGATTACGTTTGAAATAAATGTGCGTATACGTTTGCACAGGAATGCAGAAATCTTGATTGTCATACGTGTGATAAAGAAAGGAATTGGAATAAAATGATCGAATTTTCAAAGTCAAATTTTTGAGCTTTACTCATAGAGCACCATTGTTATTTGACGTGGATGTTTTATATTTATGAAAGCGAAAATTCTCATGCTATCCACATTGAAAAAAAAATTGTCTGATCGATCTTATTTGTACGACAAAAATTTGTAGATTTTATTATACAAAAAAATGTTTATTATTACTTAGCAAAAAGAGGAATCGATTTGGCATTGAATTTTTACCCTCTTTTCTATTTGTAACTTACCAATACAGGAAAGGCTGAAAAATGAAGGTTGTGAAAAAGAAAAGGCAATACTTTTACTCGTCCACATCCCCAAACGGAAACTCTAGCGTACGCGATACGGACGAGATTTTAACTAGTTATTTAAAGAAACAAGAACTTTCATTACTCATGCTGACTCCAAGAAATATTTCCGTCTGATCACTCTTGTCTGCAGCTACTTCGAAACTTTTCGTATCCATCATTCGACATAAATTTGTATACTTGTACGGGAAAGGCACCGAGAATGCATAAATATTTATTGTTCCTCGGGTAAAGGAGAGAGAAAGGAAAAAGGAAAGGAAAGAAGAAAGATGAAAGGAATGTGGCGAAAGGAGGAGGAATATGAGACGGTCACGATGACGTTACGCCTCGGTCGTTGGCGAACTTGTATCGAGACTTTTCCAAGTGCCATCCGAGTAAAGTATGACCCACGGAGTCTTAATGATATTCCTAGAGCGTGCAGTGTGCGAAGCTGTAAAAACTTGACTCTCTCCTTCTCCTTTCTCTTTCGTCTTTGTTCTTTTATTCCAGGGTTTCTTCTCCTCGCGATCAGGCTCTTTCTCGCATTTCGTCTCTCGCTTCCTCGCGCGCGTGAACAACGTTGAGCAGAAACACGTGGTGCTTGTACATATGCATACAAAATACATACAGGAGCGATACTCCGAGGCGCGATTCTATCGTGTCTGGCGCCTCTCTCGTGGATTCTATCTCGCTCTTTCCCTCCCGGGGACTATCTTGCCGTCTCCCGAAGTCCGGAGATCGCAAGCCCTTGGCGGAAGTCCGGCCAAAGTCAGTTTAACTCAAAACACACGTTTCGTGTCTACGGTACGTCCTGTCTATCGTATCTCGGAAATTACATACAATTTTTTTCCTCCACGATTCCTCTCTTATCTGCGAACGAGACCCGACTTTGAATACAATGCCTCGTACTTTGAGGTTTTCGCCTCTCGTAGCCAACAATTACCGCGAAAAATCACGGATTTCGAGTGATAAATCAAGGAAGAGACTCGCAACTTTTCGCTGAATAGATTTTAACTGAAATGAGATAAAGCGTTGTCGAGGATGGAACGAACGTGATAGAAAGAGTGAGAGAGAGAGAGCGAGAGCGTGTTTCTATCGACGAGAGGGAAATTGAATGTTGGGACGTGCTGGATCGTAATTGGCTCGAATTAAGGCGCCAACTCGCTCCCGAGCGCAATTCCTCTCGGGATAACGAGGGCGATTAGATGCGAGCGGAGAGACGCGGGAAAACACGAGACGGAAAAAGACATTAGCGGGAAATTGGCAAAAGAAGTTTGAGGAGAAAAGAGAGAGAGAAGGGGAAGAATCAAGTCGGCCCTGAGGAAGCGGATCGTTGACGGGATAGATAATACCAATCCGTATACCGAAGATGGATACAGAGAGAGGATAGCGAGATAGGCGAGAGAGATCCGATCCGTAGAATCGTCCTCGTGCGGCGAAAGATTATATACTCCGTGTGTACGTGTACATAGTCGCGTACATACGCCTGAAAAACTCGAGCTTTTCTCGTGAGAACCCTACGAAGAAGCGCCAGAAAGAGAAGAGAGCCAGGAAGAATTTCATGCTTCGCGGAGCGGGGGACTCTACTCGAGGGATTACCTTCAATTGATCCACCCTCGGCACTCTTCCCGTCCGTTTTTCAGAGAAAGAGAAAAAGACAGAGAGAGAGAGAGAGGAAAGAAAGAAAAGCAAAAAAAAGATAGACATAAAAGGGCCACCTCTGTGCAGGGTGATATTCTCTGACGGAAGCGCGGAACACCCTTCCGCATTACTCGAAAACACAGACGCAAATATATAGGAAATCCGCGAGCGTGAATATAAGTACTCCTGTTGCATCTCTTTCTTTTTTTCTATCTCCTTAGAAAAGGAGAGATCCCTTCGTCCTTCCGCCGTTTTTTTTTTCTCATACACATTTCCTTCTTCCCTCGACTCCTCTCCTTTCGGCTCCTTTCCACCGAGAGATACTTTGCGTATCTCGCAAAAGGGAAAAGGTCCTTCGCTGAAAGACACGGTGATAAGGGGTGGAGAGCCGAGGAATAAGACGAAAGACTTTCCTCCTTTATTCCTTTTTTATTTTATTCCTTTCTATACCAGAACACACAACGTCCATAGAAAGTCTATCCCCCGTGAAAAGTTCTCGTGTTCGAGCTATTGTTCGAGAGAGGCTGAGAACCAATAATGGAAAACACGTCGTTGGATCATAGCGGGATGTAAGCGTGTGTTTGTGTGCAGAAATTGATGCGCAGGCTGAGGGGTATGCGAAGAAACCTACAAAGGGAGAATGCAGGAAGGTATTCGAGAAGAGCGGAAGGAAGTTGAAGAAGAAGAGTGCAAGGAAATGAGAGACGAGGAGGAAGAGAGAGAGAGAGAGAGAAGGAGGAAGTGCGAGAGAGAATGAAAATGAGCGAGAGCGATGGAAAAAGACGCCGGGGCTACGGTAACGAGCATCCGAGACATCGGGATGAAAGGGGATGAAAATATCCAGCCCCTTGGCAAGAGCGCGTTTTAACGAAGCGACCCGAGGAAGGATCGCTCTGTAGACGATTTGCCTCACATAGCTTCAATGTAACAAGCCATTTTGAGATAGAGAGAGAGAGAAGGAGCAAAAAGCGTTCACAGTGTGCAGTAAAATCCAATGTGGGATTCTTCCGAAGGGACTTTACCCGTCCGAACTCTCGATTACGCTTGATTTCCCTTACCGAACTTTCCGTGAACCGGAGAATCGCTTCAGCGAGTTGTTAATCTTTGGGGAAACGTTTCGTTACTTATTCTCACAAGGTTTGAGATATTTTTATATAAAATCGAAATTAGGTGTGGTATAAAAAATGGAAGGTGAGTATGCATTTACGAATTCGCATTTTCCAAGCAGTAATATGAAATTCGTAGTAAAATATTTGATTAGTACGATAATAAAGAGTTGTCATCGACTGATTGATTTATTGCTTTATTTAATGGGCCTTGGCAAAATTGCCTTTGAGATTACATCACATTCGCTTTCACGCGAGATTTTAAACAATATTTAATGATAATATATAGTTTGCAATATTTTACAAAAAAATTTGCGGTAGAAACGTACGAAAAGTTCATTCGTACTCGCGAAAGAACTGACTCGATATTGAGATATGTCAAGGGGGAATATTAGTCGAAATAGCTGACAATCATGCAATAATAATTATGATAATTGCGACTGCATATTGAATCTGCGACCTATGCACCATCAGTTTGGATTGCTGTCACCAGATGTTGTATGTGAGACCCCATAAAAAAAATTGCTGTCAAATATTCTACAAAGTGACAGACAAAAATGAATGCAAAGATTTTTAGATTTGAAGTGACTCTCCTTTGAATTCGAACGAGTTCTCGTGTCAATTAGAGCGAGAGGAAGCTCCCGGTAGTGGTACGAGAACCCTCGAGAAGATTCGTTGACAAAGTGACAATTACGAGTACAGAGCTCCGAGATGCAGTTGTCGCGACAATATCAAGAGACGGAGAAAGAGAGAAAAAACTCTCTCGATGCCGAAGCATTTTCTACTGGCAATCCTCTCGTACACGGTCGTGGGGAGGGCAAACACGCGCTTACACGCACCGGGCGCACGCGAGGGTTCGTCCAAAGTCACGTGCGGTCTCGTGTTACATTTTCATTCGGCTAATTGCCTTTTCATCGAGCCCCTGCGCTTTGCACGAACGTTTTGCGCCTGTATTCGACTCCGATATACAAGTACGCGAAAAAGTAAGCTCATAGAGCGCAAATCCGAAAAAAAAATTGTCAGAACCGGTGTCTCTCTTTCGTTACGAAAGTTTTTTTTTTCACTCTCTCGCTTTCGAGTGCGAGAAAAGGCGTGTCGCGAGGACTAATGATTCGCCGGAGCGTGGACAAGGAGGAAAAGCGTATTCTGTCCTCGTACAGGATTCTAATCGTTCTCGCTACCGCGACCAAATAATAGCCATGGGTCTTTGTAACAAAAAATGACATGTACACAAACGAGAGAAGTAAAAAAAAAGATTCTTTTTTCCCTCTTTCCGTATAACGTAACGAGCCATTGTGCGGTCAATCCCTTCGCCATAACTGTAATTTTTTTTCCTCCTTCCTCGGCATTCTCTCTGTCTGGCTTGAGTGGTGGAAATGCGCAAAATGTACTAAAACACCGGAGGGAGGAACGAAACGCGATGAGAGAGAAAATAGAGAAAGGAGCGTGGAGCAAAGATTCTAATTGCCGCAAAGAGAGTGGTGGACGACAGAATGACAAATGAAAGAGTCACGTAAAGTGGGAGGTACAACGAGAAAGAGAGAAAACAAATGAAGAAAAAAAAAAAGTAACGCGGGAAAGAGGGGAAAAAAACTTGCAAAGAACTGGAGAAAAAGCCTTTGTAAAAATTCTCGTCTTCTTGTTGTTTTCCAGACAATTCCTTTCTTGTGTACAGGAGACGAGCAACTGTGAAATCTTTGCCTTAGGCAGGAACAGCCAGGACCTGCAAATTCATCGCGAGCGGTTCGCTCGTTGGCTTGTACGACATGAAAGTACCAAAAGGAGGGGAGAAGGGTAAAAGAGTGGTCTGATGTATACACCGTCTAGCCTTGTGTCTGCGTCACGATCGTCCAGCGTTTACGTCTCTATAAAGATTGGTAACGAGCGACTGAAGCCGGGGCAAGATGAAACATTTTTTTTTTTTTTTGAAAATTCAGTGAACATTAAATTTTGTGCTGTACCGTCGAATCTGTCATGTTTTTTGTCAATGGTTTCGTTTTTTAATAGAACAGTTTTTTTGCTGTAAAAATAAAAAAGAATTTTAATATGCGCCTTGTAGTGAGATTTTTACGACTCGAAAATTTGACATGTTTCATATTACCCCAGAGTTGAGCGAAACATTATTACACGCGTTGAAATACCACGTGACTGGTTCTCGGAGCTTATATCCGACTTGTTCTTTGGTTCGAGTGGACTCGATTATATTCTCATTTCGCCGATGGTCCCAGTCGAGGTCGTCTGGATCGTGGCCAAGACAATTTTCAACAGGCAGCGAGAACACGGGACTATATCGAATTTTTTCAGTCCTTTTTTCAGGTACACATTAAGGAGGAAAGAGAATGGATGGGAAAAACCAGACTCGTACCATAAGGTGGATTATAAATGCAATCTTAATCCACGACCAAAAGTATATACACGACACACTATATGCACTCCCTTCGCCCTTCGTCTCTTTTCCTTCGACTGTATAGCCCTTAATTGAAACCCGAAGCGTCCCTGCGACTTTTCAAGAGACGCGAGAGAGCCTCTAGCTGGAAAGCTGCTGTAATCGATCGATTCCGATACTCTCTGACGCTCAATCGCGACCTTTCCCTTGCTCGCGTTTCTCTCTCTCTCTCTCTCTCTTTTTTTCATTCCCGACTTCGAAATAAGACGAAATCGAGCCTTCACGAGGAGCAAAGTCAGCTGTATTACTTTGCAAAGAAAAAAACTGGCGAGGAGCGATGGGGAATAAAAAGAACGAGAAGTACGGATCGAATCCTCGGAATCAGAAATAATTTTATATTTCCATTTTCTGGCTTGACGCCGAGAGAACCTCTCGGAGATACGGAGAAGGAAGAAGTTTGATAAGGATTTATAAAATAATTATTCAACGAGAGACTCCGAGAGGCGTGAACGAGAGAATTGCCGGAGGTGGAGAGCAATATTTTATGCATTTTGTATACAGGACGACCAGCCGGTTCGCTAATTTTTCTTCCTTGATGATGTTGCGGAGAGAGAGAGAGAGAGAAAGCGCGAGGGGATGAGAGAGAGGGAGGAACGTTTGAAAAAAATGGACAAGCTTGTCCTTCCACACAGTCAGAGTCCTTTTCTCTTTTTCTCTCGCGCTTTCTTCCTCTCTCTCTCTTTCACTAGAAGCTTAAAATATATAGCTGCATCAGTCCTGTGTGCATCTTTTTTCCTCATCTCTCGCTCGCTCTCTATCGAGTCTCGAGGCTCTCTCGTCGTCGCTTTCTTCCGGCATCGAGGGATAGCGCGGTATAATTACCAAGGTAAATAATGTTTTTCGACGACCCAATCGCCTCACTCCCGTCGAAGATAAATCCGAAGCCGGCTACGTGCTCCGAGTACAGAGAACTCCGAAGCAAAAACGTCAAGGATCTTATTTCTCTCTTTCCATCATAGAATGCAAAGCTTTCCTGCATATACAATTCGCTTTTTACCAACAAATAAAAGACTCGTTGAGTAAAAAAGAAGCTGAAGACTCGCACGGTCTTAATTAAAGCATGAAAACAATTTTGTTAGGTAAATAGAGAATAATTGAGCGATTACCGTACGCTGTAGCAACGTCGGAGTTTAGTCCAAGTACGAGATTTGTCTACGGAATTGCGGAAAGAACTATTTGCCCTAGGAATGAAAGTTTCGCGAAAATGCGAGGTCTTGGTCGTGCCAGAATATTTAGGGACGATTTGTTTGAATATTTCGTTAGAGAAGTTGGGTCTGTGTATCTCGTTATTCAAGGGAGGAAGACGAGGAAAAGGGTGACAACGACATCAAGACTGTAGAGAGTTTAGCGCGGTGACTGATGCGTCCAGGGCGTGCAAGAAGCGAGAGAGATGAATATACACGCAGAAGAGAAGGGAGCGAAGACCCTCGCGCGATGTTTCGTGTTTTGCGTGCAGCCTTGAGTAACTCGAGAGCTCGGCGACGAAGACGACGGCGAAGTCTCGCGCGTTAAGGTGACGAACCAAGAGCCCGGAAGTCCTACGAGTTGCCAGTCTTGCCTCATTCTCCTCGTAAGACTCTCCATTAGTTACTCTCGCTCTCACTCCGGTAAACTTCGCGGTTGGATCGATGAACCGCAAGACTGGTCGAAAACGACTGGGAACTTGGCTTTTAATTGGATCTCGGTTATGCCTGGTCTGGTGAACACGTTCTAGGCACACTCGACTCTCTTTCTCGCCACATGTTATGCCAAAACTGAATTAAACAATCTTAATTTGTATATTTTGGTATTTAATTACCAACTTTTGATTATTTTGGGTGAAATTTCGGATTTTAATTTTGCAAAAATTTATTCCAATATAAATTTATAAAAATGTCATAAATAATTTAAGGTAGTTCTGTCGGTACAGTCGAATACAAAAATTCGTTCTTAGTTTATCTTTCTACCGTGTGAGTTTTGAGCTTATGTTTATTAAGAAAAGTTGTTCCAAATTGATTCAAGGACAACATACTCGAAAATCAAAATCTAACATGACCCTAGCTTCTACATATGTAAGAAAATCATGAAAAACAAAATCTTACGATGTTTTCAAAAAACTAAAGGAAACTTCTCTCAATTACTAGAAAGAACCTTGCAGTGTTTCAAGACGATCCACCATCTAGAAGTCAAGATATTTAGAATTGACGATTAGATTGACGAATTAAAAATTGTGATTTTTAACAATAAATATCTCGATATCTACGTGGTGAAACCTTTTAAAATTTGGCAGACGTATGCAGGTCGTATCAAAGATTCATATTGTGAAACATTTCAACGAAATCCTAAGAAAACAAAAAAATGACAGAACTACCTTAATATCAACGATATAATAACAATAATATGAATATTTGAAAAAAATATTTTGGTAGAAATTGATTTTTATTATCGAAAGAAATTTTATTATAAAAAAAGTTCATGCAATGTTTTTCTCGTAAAAGATTTCCGCTTATTTCATTCATTATTTTACAAGTATTAGATGATGATCAAAGAAATTATTCAAAGGATCGACAGGATGCCTAATTCGATCCTGTTAATACCGGAAGTGCTGCGGCGCCTTCCTGTTTACAATAAAGAAGTCGGTAAAGCAAGCCGCCATTTAAGCTTCGTCAAAATGTTGTATCGGTTCAACGGGATAGCAAGAACAACAACAAGAACGCAGCACGGTGTTCGCATTCAGTGCGGCTGGCTGTCTCTGGTCCAGTGGCTTCGATCCTTTCCTGCCCCACGGCGATGTTTCGCAAAAGTTCTCGCAGCCCTGTGAAGTTTCGGTACACGAAAACTTTCGCCCCTCAACTGCCGGAGAGACGTCAACGGCCAAATCCAAACAGGATGTCTATCTAAAATTTGACTAAATATCCCTAAATATCTAAACGCTGAGAGAGTCGTTCAAAAATAAATAAAAATAACACTCCAAAAAGTGCACGTGTGGTTTGAAATGAAAAATGAGGAGCGAAAAATCGCGAGAGGATGATCGATGCGAAAAAAAACTTGAACTTGTAGGTCCGGGTGAAACTTCTCGCTAGGGACTTGTGAGAAATTTATCGGTGAACTTTTTTCTCGTATAAGACCAGCGGAAAGTTAAAACCGAGCTTTTTTCCTCACGAGTCTCTGAATCTTTGAGTTCCCGTTTTAATAAACTGGAAGCTCGTTCTAACAAAGTAATCATTTTTGTAATATTCCGTTTTGATGAAAATAGAAACAGATTAGAATAATTTCGAGCTCGAGTTATAGTAAATTGACGACAAATTCGCGAGTTTCCTCTTGCGCTGATGCTCTGATGCCAGAATTCTTCGGAGCTTACGTTGGCTAGACTGACGACTTATTGTAAACGTGTAATCTTTAGTCCGCTTATCATAACAAAGGTTTCACGTTGTATTGCCCTAACAACGTCGCGTTCATAATTGAATCACCCTGTCAATTATGTCATTCGAAACGTGAATGTACCCAGCAATTTGGAAGAGAGACACGGAATCCCGTGGAAATGCGGCGAGCAAGGAAAGCTCGGTAGGAAGGGGAACATAATGTGTGCACTTCGGAAGCGAGACAGAAATCAAGTTGTCGACCGAGCTGTCGCTGCAACTTGTGCACTTTCGCATTCACGAGTTTCACGGGTCGTCGCAAAGTTATATATTATTCGAAATCCGATGCAAAGATCGCCATCCGTATAGCTCTATTCAGATTTATTCCCGTTAACTTTGTGTCCCAGTGAGCACTTCGAACTGTCCAAACTACGTTAAGAATTCAACAATAATCTGTTTGTCAATGTACAGTTCACCCGATGAGAATTTGACCGAGGATTTGCAATTCAATAATTTAAGAAAATCGACTCTTCCGCGACATCTAATGTTATACAATTTGATTTCGTAACTTTCTTAAACCATGACGGATTCGAAATTTTGCTGGAGGTAAAAGTTAATTATGAAAAAAAGAGAAGAAAATTTAGAAATTCAACGAGACGAAATTTAAGGAAATTAAATTTAAATGTTTTACGGGTAATTAAATTAGTATGAAAAGGATTTGAATGGAGAAAAGTTGAGAGAATGAAAAATTCAGGAAAACGAAATTAAACTCATTTAAATACTTTTTTCGGTAACACATAACGAAGGTATTTCTATCACGGGGGTTCTTATATCGTTAGCGCTCAAATTCGCCTTAATAGACATGTGTTCAATATTCATCAATGTAAAAAAAACGTGCTATTTGAATATATTTAAGCTGCTTCGTTTAAGATAATATCTTAGATCTTTATTTAGAATGTTTTTGAACCTGACGACCTAACATTTTAGGGATTATGCGACATTTTCTCTACGCTCTAAACTTAAAAATTATTCAACGGACTCATTATACCCACATTTTATATTATTAGTGAAGTTTTAACAGTTTTATAAAACCACATGCTGTATTATTAAATTTTGAGTTCAGATATATATCGAAAATTAAAACCGAAACGCTAGTAAAGTATTTACTACTCCATCAAAATATGACATCCCCTTTTCCAGTTTTTAATACTATAACAAATCACGTTTATTTTTAGCTACAAAAATGACTAACTTTGAAGACTCTTATTTCGTGATATGAATACTAATCATTTCCTGACTACCACGAAATTATAAATTCAGATAAAGATTGAAATCAGTCAAAAGGAAAATGTATAATTTTTCTCTTACGTAAAACTCCAAAGAGATAAAGCGACTCGGAGTGGAACTGTAAAATTTGTTACGATAAAAATTTGTACGATAATATCGACTACATAATAGTATCGGAAAAGGAATGATCCCTGGGCTACCGGGGTATACACTTATAGACGAAGTAATTGAAGTTTGAGAACTTGGTCGAATGGCAATCGTCGGGATGGGATCGCAGAATCGAATATCGATGTATACTTACGAAGGTACATAAGCTTTTATATATATTCGTAGCTGCCTTATTCTTCGCTGGAAAAGAAGCTCGACGGGGTCACGAGTTCGTGACTCTATCGAGAGAAGTCTCATGATAGCCGACTTGGATCCTTTCAGTCCCCGAAGTCACATTTACACACGATCACACGTAAGCGTAAGCGTGCAGAGTGGAAAGGGAGAGAGAATATAAAATAGAAAAATGATCGATTTCGGAGTCTCTTGATTCTCAATAAGATTCTTAGGTAAATCCTTAAGCCGATGATAAAACGGGAACGCAGAGGGAGAACGAGAGCACGAGAAGGTCTCGTCGCGCGACGAAAAGCTAATCCTAATTGAGTCGCCTTTATAAGATTTTCATATGGTTCTTCTGTCCGTCGACTTCGCCATTTTCCGCTATAATTCATTCTCCATTTCTATTCGGAGCGTCTTTTTCCTTTCGAATTAAATTCACTCGGATCCCGAAGAAAAGAGAAATGTTCCGCTGCAAGTAATCTCAATGCTTTCATTGAAAGTTTAATTGTAAACACTCGATATTTTAGTTACTCCTTTTCTTACTTTATGCTTTCGAGTTTTAAAGTAAAGATCCTTGATTGATGATTCTCATCAGGGCTTTTGATTTCCTTTGGAAAGTACCGAAAGGAGAGAAAATATTTTCGACGATATCGCTGGGTAGGGACGAGCAAAATTGATTGAACGATTCCAAATAGATTCGGCGTTCGGCGAGAAAACACACCCGTAGACTCGCGGTTCTCTTAACAATCACCGGAATAACTCGAATCTCTCTCTCTCTCTTTTCTGGGATCTCTTTGATCTATTGTCTCGAGGCGAATGGAAGACGTATTACACGAGGAAGGCAAACTCGCGAATCTCCAGAGAGAATTCCCGTGGATCTCCTTCCTCCGGGCGAGTAACGAGAGTACATAACGACGAAAAGAAGAGCAAGCCCGAGAATGCGAAGAATGAGAAAGAAGAGGAAAAAAGCGGGACGAATTCTAATTTGACGAATGAGAAAGTTTTCGTCGCGTTGAAGCCGCCAATGCGACAAAGGAGACTCGAGAAACGATATTTCCACTCCTGGGAAGCCTGTGCTAAGTTTCTTCTGTTCTCACAGACATGGAACTGTTACAGGAAGTCTCAAAAAAACATAAGTTAATGACAGAGGAGCGGAAATTTCTTCCTGAATCCTTTGTTGACAACTTCTGAGGACTCCTGTATTTTTTTCACGTAGACGTAAAACTTGCTCGGTCTATCCTGTAGTTTTCCGTTCGCCTTTGACGATATTGCGTGCGAGAAGTTGAGAAAGGAGGGACTTCAGCCAAACAGCGTATAAATGTCTACAGGCTCAAAGTCGCGTGCCGCTTGACAAAGGGAAAAGAGATTTGAGAAAGAGGAAAACCGATATGGCGGAAACGAAGCAACAGAGAGGTGGTGAAGGGTACACATTTTTTCAATTCCTGAAAGAAAAAACAGACAAATTCAAGGAAAGGTAGAAGAAGATTCAAAAATTACAACTTCAATTTTCTTTCATGAAATCCTAACCATATTAAATTTTGAAGAGTCTGAGAGGATATACGAAGACGAAAATAAGACCAATGATTTAAATAAAAAAACTTGCATTTAAATTAATTCGACACTGTACACCAACAAGTCCATGTTTCTCGAATCTATTTTTTGACGAATTAACTTTTTGTCTCATTGTTAATTCTGAATAGACGAATTCAAGAGTGCTTTGCGAAAGACAAAGGCCGAGGACACAATGCACTACAATTGAATAAGAACCGAAGAGAGTAATTGTAAAATTCATTCACTTGATACACGCCACAATAATAGAAAGCTTGAAATAAAAAGAAATATCTTTTGCTGAATTACCGAGCGAAGTAATCGTCTTTCGTTGGAGTTTCCAAGGAATTAGAGAGAAAATTCTTCGTGTCATGGCAACGAGAACTTCTTGAATTTCCGAGAGTCTCACACTTCCCATCATTGTCTTCCGCTTGTCATTGTATCGGAAGAAGTATTACGATACGGTTTCCAAAGTCTTGAAGAAGCTTTAAAAATATTTAAGCTCTTTAGACATTTTTAAAATTTCAATGATAAGTTTTTTGTTCCACAATATTTTAAAGAACAAAAAAATAACGGCGAAAAAAAGTTTTGTTGTGTACAGAAAAAAAGTATTTCATGCCTATACTAGAAATTTACGCCTCGATAAATAGATTTTAATTAAATAATCACGATTTTCACGAAAACAATTATTCTACTAAAAGAAAGTTTAAAAAAAAGCTTTTTCTTTTCTCAGGATTAAACGTCAATGGAATGTCAATCGAGAAAAAGAGAGCCCGGGTTGACACCGCGGTACGAAAAGTCCTAAACGTGTATCGATACTCGACCGAGCGTAAAATTGATTTCTCCTACATCCCGCACGATTCTTTCTCGTCTTACAGCTTGTATATATAGTCTCTCTTCCACTGGATACAACCCTTTCGACTCTTTATCCAGTAGAATGCCTCGGATCTTCCGGGCGACGCGCATCGGAGCTTTCGGAGACGTGGAACGAGGGAAAGGTCAGCAGAAAGATCCCTTTTACGAGGACCTCATCCTTTGGAATCGATCCGCGAAATCTCGTGGGAAAATGGAACGTGTACAACTTTCTCATCCTCTCGATATTTCTTTCTTTTTTATTCGTTTTACCGCCGCAACTGAAATTCTTCCGTTTTGTTCTCCCGTCTCATTGAAACAAATTCCATTCCAAAAGGGTCTCCGTAAGGAACATTATCTCCACTGTTTAAATTTTAAAATATTCTAAGAGCTTCTCTGGCGATTCGTCGTGACGTCGATTCTGGGTCTCGCCTCTCTCGAATTTTCAACCATCACAAGAACGTCGGGCGGATCTTCCGTTCTCAGGCAGCAAAGAAAACTGTATTGTCTTATCACATGGTACAAGCAACCTCTTATCATTTGTTGTTCCCACCACCAAGCATTTATGCTCATATTTTGATGAAGATCGAGCAGCGAGAACTTGGAACGAAAAATGTGTTTCAACATTTTTATCCTTTAACTTAAATTTAACCATAATTTCTCAATGACCTATTTCAAGATATAATTTCATTTTTAACTATAAAAAAGTAAATAAAAAATTCGCTTACCATACTCAGAATCGTTCCACAAAGCGAGCCAACGGCAGCCGTTACAGGTAATAAATTGCTCCCAATAAAAAAAGTGCAAGCTATCCCAGCTGCAACGCAAGTTACTCCGAAAAAGAATTCAGTCAGATAACCGTAATCCGAACTCATATCGACCTGACGGAAATCAAAAAGATTTCATAAAAAAAAAGATTTTGAAGAGGCGATTTCTTTTATTTTCCTTCGCTTTATTTCACTCACGAGATCGCAGCATAACATTGTGCTCCCGAAGAATTTGATCAGCGCTACGGCAGCGAATGAAAAAGTTACGAGGCCGCGCGAATCCCAACTCTCGGATTTTGACCAGGACAGAATCGAAAGCAGTGCAAGAATGAAGGCTGCGTGCTAGTTTAAGAAAAATATTGAACATGAAAAAAGCTAAAGAGAAATTTTCAAAAAAGTAATTTCAAAAACCGTTGAGCACCGGCGTCATTAAATTTTGTTATGTGTATTTTTTAAACAACATAAAAGCTCACCGCTGCAGTCGTAAGAAGCACCTGCGGTAGAAGCATCTGCGGGCCTCGAAATATAAGGCAGTGTAAAATCGAAAAAAATGCATAGACCAACCTACGAGCGATATAAAATAATAATAAAAAAAACGGTTCACGCTTTAAGAAATTGCGATCTACAAAAATGGATGAAATACTTGCAAAAAAGGTAAAATGGGTACTAATTCTGGACGCAGATGTTCCTTTATTTCAGGCCTAAGAAAATCCCAATAATTATTTAATTACAAATTTTTTTAAGCAAAATACAAAAATAATACCAACACAAATTCAATCGCGGCGAAGGCAGCGAACAACGAACGTGACAAAATCTCGAGGCTGGCGACACCGATGTAAGCGGCTTTTCGATTCTCAATATCATCGAATATTCCACTGTAAGGATGCTCGAAGCACATTTTTCTAATTATTTTTGCTCTCACTGTAAAACGGCTCTTAACCTAATGAGCCGTTAAGTCGAAGGAGTGATAAATCGTTTCATCGATTCTCGATTATTTCGGCGAACTTCCGAGCGGGTAATTGACGAATAAAAAATCTCGAGGGAAAGAAAATGGAGAATCGTTTCTGTCGGGAAGGAAGATTCGAGGGAGGCACGTGCTGGGATCAAAAATCGACGCGCGTCAGTTATGCGTAAAGAGCATTTTTCCGAGGGTTCCCACCTCAGAGTCTGCGAGAGTCAAAAAAATTGTTTGAATTAATGTTAAATTTTCATCCGACGATTTTAGTAACAGAGAAAACGATTTTTCTCCTCACGTCGAAAATAATCGTAACGGCAACGCGTGCCGGCATTTTCAGCCGGAAAAAAAATTAAAATGAAGAGCCAAATGGGAAAATGTGCACGACCGTGAAAGAACTTGAAAATCGACTCTCACGCATTCCCGCGTCGAGTGCATTTTTCAAAACGCTTCGTTAAAAAATATAGAGAGGAAATCCTGCGCTCCTGCTCCCGCAAAAATCAATTCCAACGCGAGAGCAGTATGCCTGGCCAAATATTGGTTAATTTTTTTTTGCCAATAATCTGATTGACGCGACCGTCGATGATCGTGACGAGCTTTTTGAAGCACCTATAAAATTTGTATTCCAATAAATTGGAATCGCAAAAAAGTCACGATTTTTTGTGGAAAAGTATATACTACAAAAAGAGGAAAGTTCATAACCGTTTACAAGCTCATGTATACATAAAACATATAGTTTATTTAAAGGAACAATTTCGAAAGTGGACGAGAGGGGAAAAAGTTTCGACGGAACTAATTCGATCTGGACAATTTCAGATAGTTGTACCTGGCTCGAACGAAAATTCTACGTATATTTACAACAGAATATAACACGCGATACGTCGCCAAAACTTGGATACATCGTCCGCACGTACAAAAATAAATAGAGAAAAACAAGTTTTTTCTCTTTCGCCCTAAAAAAACCACTCGCCGGACAGAAAAATTCAAGTCGTCCATTTGTATGATTAAATCGTGAGTCTCGCGTTGTCTGAAACTAAACTTTACAGACTAACCTTCTAAAAAGAAAAAAAAGGTGAATTTATATAAAACGAGACTGCACTTATTGATATCAAATGCTTTTAGCATAAAATTTTTATTTCATATTTTTTTCTTAAATTTTTATAAAATTCTCTCAAAAGTTATCAAAAGAGTCGCGATAGAGACTCGAGGCAAGTACATTTTTTCAAAATATCATATTTTACGGGCGTAATGAAAAACTACATATATCGAAAACGAGGATACATTTGTTTATATAAATATTTATTATCGCATTAAATTTTCATTTTTTTTTTCAAATTTTTATAAAATTATTATTCAGTTCATTTTTAGTGGATTTTCCGGTGGAGAATTCTCGAGGTAGTGTTCGAGGAAAGGATTTTCCGTCTCTTGTCCGATCGGTGAAATTTTCTCAAGTCCCTACACGTATCTTACGATTTTATGCACGAACGGGTGTCCTGTTTAGGAACCGAAAAGTCGCACCCTACTTCCGTTTTGATATCAATAGCCACGGGTTCGTACAAGAGGTCGTCCAAATTTCCACAAGAACACGATATCCGACCTCCGCGATACTTTGCCCATTACACAGGTTTCTACATTATAAGCTTCCTACACCATGACCGAAGTTTACAAACTTGGCGTCGTTCTTGCGATCCCCTTTCGTCACTTCACGTGCAGAATATCAAATCGACTTTGCACAAATATTTCTCATTTATTACTTCAAAAAAAAACTTCAACATGGATCTATATGTAAAATTCGAACTAAATTTAAGAGTATTACCAAAAAATACCTATGAAATGTTTTCAAGTAAAGTTAGACAGAATATTAAAAAAAAGAATAATTTTCAAGCATATATGCAATGTGTAAACTTCACAATACGTTTAAATTATCTCTATGTACTTTGTAATTTTTAATAGAGCCGATTAATTAAATTTTTTTTGCAACAGTATTGTACTCTGAAATTCATAAAAAAATGCAGAATGTTATGGAAATATAAAATGTGTAACTAAAACCCGAAATCAATCGTAATAAATTTTTCCTTTTTATGACAAAAACGCTAATGAATTGTTGCCCAACTTAAAAATTCCTGATTAATCTTGACACCAGAAAAAAATCAAACCAAAATTAAGTTGGCATTAAAAAATCCCCAAATTGATAGGACTCGATTATAAACCGAGCGTAGACAGAAAAAAGCTCCGTGTCGTCAACCTTAGAAGAGAGAAGGTAAGAGAGTTCTGAGGATAGAAAATGACTCCCTGAAACGGAAAGCGCGTAATTCACTGACGAGTACCACTTTGCTTCTCTCATACACGGGCTATTATACGTACAGAACGAGACGGAAAAAAGGTACTGACGTGTGCAACCAGTAAGAGAGAAAAATAGTGAGAGACAGAAGAAAAAGAAAGAGAAAGGAAAAAAAAGATAAAGAGAGAGACAAATGACGTGAAAGTGTGCGAAAATCGTCGCTCGTGCTCCGATAGCGAGCTGGAGGCTGCACTTTGGAAAAAGATGTGACTTATGGTACAAAAGATATGGGAAGAGAGCGAGAGGGACGTCGTTGAGTGGTGGAAAGTTTATCGAACCGAATATATCATCCACGATCGGTGAGTGCTTCTGGGATCAACCCTTCTCTCTCTTTTTCTGCCTTATTTGATTTGCGCGCTCTCTCTCTCTCTCTCTTTTTCTCTCTTCTTCTTCGTACTTACAGAATGCTGGCTTTAGCATATCGTTACTTGGGCACACTCGAATACGCCTGCGTTTAACGACCGACAACCGACATCGGCAGACCCGATGGGTATAGAGCCAACTATGTGGACTCGCCCTCCACAGCTCGGTACGACGATGAATCCTCCTCAAAACGCTTCTCACGCTGCCGTACCTTTCAATGCTTTTACGCCCGGGTAGCTTCCTCACAAATAAATATTTTTCAATTTCTTTTACAGTGAGTCCAGACGGCAGATATATTTTTTGATTTTTTTATTGAATAACTTACAGACATCGGTGAATCGAAAATTGTCGAAAGATTATGAAAAATTTTGTAAAAAATTGAAATCTCTGCGGTCAAATTTGAATTGAATTGAATACAACAAATGCATTCAATGAATCGAAATTGAGAAAAAAAGGCAAAAGATTTATTTCGAGCGTTCGAAATATTTGTCTCTCTTCTCCTAACGGTTTCAGTCTCAAGGCGAAGTGAAAGTAAAGAATTCTCCTTCGTATATATTACAAGCGAGAACATTTAGAAGTCATGAGCAAAGATCGCGAAAAAGAGTGCTTTCGACGTCTCAATTGACTTCGTAACGTAACGGCTGATTTATGAGGGAGTAAGTCGGGTTGGCAGCGCGCAGCGAGGACTCATCTCGCGCGGTAGGTGACTCCGCGAACCCTTCAAATTTATGTATACCACACAGGAACCCTCTATATCTATACGCTTACCATGCAATCTATAAATCCCTTGAAAAGCTCATCTTCTGTCACTAACAGGATACAGAGTCGAAAAAAATCTATTCCGCTTATATTGTTCTCACATTAACGACGTCAAATTTACGACAGAGTGAACTCACATTTTGGTAACCATTTTCTCTCTCGAACTCAAAACGAAATAACATTTCTGTAGGAGAAAATAAATTTTGCTCAGAATAAAAATAAAAGTTATAATTGATCCAATGCACAAAACTAATTAGCAAAAGTGAAAATATTCGGTACGCTCGTATTTGAAGAGCGTGAATTAAAAATCAAGAAAAAAAAATATCGAATCATCTTTTGCTAAAATCAAAAATCGAAAAAATTAACGTGATCCACAAAATTCATTTTGCAAAAGTGAAAAATATTCAGTACGCTCGTTTCTGAAGAGCGTGGATTAAAAATTAACTCAGCTTAAAAGGTTTTGATCGTAGAAATCAGGAGCGCAACCTGAGTTATATCATATCGTTTCGGGATCGAGATTGCGAAAGAAAGGAGAAATGGGAGAAAAGGGAGAAAGAGAGCTTAGTTCAATATTGACCCGTGGAAACGTGTGACGAATATTATTACAGGCATATCTCCATAATTTCAGTATTCAGTCGGTGGTTGCCTGGAACGCGTCTGTAATTACTCCGCTTTTGCCGTGACTGCGCGGCAACCAGAGGTTAGAGTGTTTGAAACACACGCTCAACTCCCAGACAGAAAGAGAGAGAGAGAGAAAGACAGAGAAATAGGGTAGTTGTAGGATGTGTGAGGTGCATGTGTGTGTGAGAGAGAGAGATGAAAAGCGAAAGCGAATGAAGAGACACCAATAGCAGAGGGAACACGTGGAAAAGGGACACAAAGTCCAAAGGGGTTGTTTGGAATAATTATATATACGTGCCTACATGTACATTAATACTACGTAACGAGATAGATAGCAACTGTGTGTGTTACTCTATGTAAACGATGTATACGAGGTAATTGGACTCGGCCATACAAAGCTCATTTCCAAAATTTCGACCGCTATTTTGTCTACTCCGTGGATAAATTGGGAAGCACGTCTTCAATTGACGTCTGAATGGGTCGAAAAAGAAAAATTTCAGTGAATTGAAGTAATTTGATCGATATTGATATTCTAATACTAAGATTCACTGACGAAAATTTGCAATATGAAATGTAATTAAATGAAAAATCATTCGGAGTTTAAATAGTTCAATTACTATTTAATCTCCATAATATGTATATAGCGACTACGATAGAAAAAGTACATTTATCCCAGTATAAAGTCCCACATACGGTCAATAAACAATATGCAATTACTTATAAAGAAAATAAAGCTCACGTAAAACGTATTCTACTTATTTTCAGAAAAACAAACAAAGGCTTAAAAATAACATGATACTATATGACATTGGAAAATATGAATTTAAAAATGAGCTAATTAATTTTGAAAAGTTCCTCCAATAACACATGTCAACAATTTTTGAAAACTCATTTTTGGCATTCGTGCATTTACTCGAAAATTGAGATAGAAATTCAGTAACCACGAAAGATGGGTAAACCAGACGTGTCTCTTTTTCTCTCTTTCACCGAGACTGGGGAGACGTGATAGCGGTTCGGAAAAAATTCCCCTCACGCGTGCGGGACGAGCCAACGTCCTCGAAAGTATTCAAAAATAATTCTACGCGATGTTGACCACACGTCCTTTTCCTGCGCTTCATCTTCTCGTTTCTACGAAAAAAATAAACGAAACTTGAATTTGAAAGAAATTCATATGAATTAAACATACGAGACGCATTTGGTATGTATAAAAATTATTTTTTTCTCGCCCAAATGCGAAGTTAGATACAGCGAGATACGTTGAATCGTAAGTACGAAAAAAAGTCGCGTGTCTATTACGATTAAACGTGCGTTGAAATAATCAACTTCAAAAGAAATGTAATTTTCAAAAGTTCTCTTCGTGGAATATACAGCAAAATAATCGAAAAACTTTTCTGAATATTTTAGTAAGCAAGAGGATATCTAAAAGATAAGAAAAAAAAAAACGATTTCCCGAGTGGGATCTTGCATCAAGTGAGAAACTGGTAAATTCGAGCGTTAAAGACAAGAGGAATCGCAATTTTCCTCGAGGAAATTTCCTGATATCGAAATTTGTTGGGGATAAAGGATGCTTTCTGCGAAGCGATGAAAGCGTCCTTCGTCATCCGTGGCACGTATATAGGAAAGTGGACTGATTGTGAATCGAGCTGCTGATTGCCCGAGTGCCGCAGGGACGTTCAAACACGATGGTACCACAAAGGCGGTAATGCCAGTAGTAAATGCTGCGCGTGTATGACTGCGTTTCGGATATACAAGGTGTCTCGTAATTCATCATTAAACCCAAGAAAAAAAACATCGTTAAAATCTCCAGGGGTCAAAAATGAGTGTAAAACATCGTTGACAAGTTACCAAGTATAAAATTCAAACGAATCCAAATCTACGAGTCTCTGCTCGCTGATACACATCGTTGGCTCAAAAGATGAGCGCAATTTATCAATTTTTTTAATATACGCTCGGATTACAGAGCGTCTTGATACTTTTTGATGAAAAATTTCATCGTTGATTTATTTCTTCATTAAAAATGTCACTCATGCGACACCTTGTACATGTATTTCTGTACATTATATAGAAATATACGAGCAGATGTAGGTATGTGAGAGAACGTTACGAGCTAGCGCCCTTTCCTAAAACGATTATCCACTTGACGGTGGTAGAAGCGGCCCTTACAGCGCAAAGCTCGTTGTGTGCGACCAGCCTGGCTGACTTCCTGCTCCGGTTGTTTCTGTGTTGGGATTGCTTCATACCGCCAATACTACTGCGCATGCCGATGCTGTTGATCCGAGAGGGCTTTGCGGTGGAAAGGGGCGACGTTGCATCCACGCGGAAGGGAAAGAGCCCTATGCGCGCTGCACGTATAACGACGTATTGTGCTGAGAGCCCGCGAGGACTTTCAACACGATTCCAACACCGACGAAAAGCCCAGCAGGCTTCTCCGTCTCTTTCTTCTTCTCCCTTTTTTGTCTCTATCCATGTTCTCTGTCCATTATTTGCTGTCTTTTATTTTTTCCTTTATTCCTCTCAACACGACGCACAATCTCTTCTTTCATCCCCCGACATGTCGTATCCCACTCCACAGAGAGAAAAGGACCAAAACGCGCCGCAATCCTGACGAGTGTCCTTTCGAGATTCGAGCCTGAAAGCTCTTCGGACGTGTGTTCCTGCAGAGCATCTGAAGATTACAGCTAAGGCTCTCAATCGTACCAAACACTTCGGAAATAAAAATTGCGTTATTGACCTCTCGCCTGGACGTTTTTAGCGGATAGGCCAAAGTTCACCTGTCAAAGACATTCTACAAGGATGTTCGTAAGTTTTCTTATAACCCAAGGACAGATTTTTCATTTGATTAAAATTTTCGAGGGTCGCACGAGCTACAGAAGAAAAATCACGATTGTAATACTGCAAAAACCATGAAATCTGTAATTTCCTTAAGGACGGAAAATTAGAAGATTTTGTAAAAGAAAATGTAAATTCAATCGCTGCTGGAGAGAAAATTTTTGGATTTTGTACTTGAAGGCTTGCGATCAACTTAAGCGCTTTTTTTTCAATCTCCTCTTTTCCATGCTTGTCTTTATTCTCCTGGAGTCCTGTCGCAGTGTCTCGAGCGTGGTTTTCTTATCCGCTTGAGGATTGCCGCGAGAGGAATCCGTCAGAAGGCAACAGACATATATCCTCCACCTGGATGAATCTCAAGCTCGGGAGGTTCTTCTTCCGCCCCTTGAGACGAGCGCCGAGACGGAGCAACGATGGATTATCCTGGGCCGGATCCTCGGCATTGGAGCTTTCGACTTGTAACTGTACGCGCTCACAGACGGTGAAACCTCCGACGAACATACACACGCCGATTCGAGTATTCGTTGAGGATCCACCCCGACCATTTTACGTCACCGCGATGAAAGCAACGCAGACGAGATCCTCGACAGTTTCCCGACCCGATACAGAGAATGCACTCGGGATACGCGCGATCCGTACATACGCAAATACTTCACGTGCATTTTCACCATGTATTCCTCCATATGCAAACCTATGTACGCTCCAGCCTAGCATCACAATGTCGAGAAATTGTCCATGAATGCAACACCTCGTCTTAAATTCCTTTAACCGACAATCCTCCGGATTATTCCATCGAGCAGTCATAATCTCGAAATAACTGCTCTCGAAGAAAAATAGGTAAAACTCATCGTTTCTTATTCACATTCTTTTCAATTTTCTTATCGTAATGTTTTACTCACAATAATCGAAACTTTCATTTTAAAATATTTATTAATTTTTTTAATATTCGTTTTGTTATAAATCATTTTCACGAATATGCCTTGAAACCAAAAGACACTGTTCTCTGTAATGAACTTTTTTAATTATATAAAAGTAGTCATATGTTAAGAATTTACATTGGTAATAACAATTATCAATATCAGTTTTTAACAAGTTATAATATTTTCATGTTTTTAATTATCCGACTGGAAATTTTGATCCGGCGCGAAAGTGGACCGGATCCGGCATCCGTGCAAAATGATACGGCCCATTTTTGATTGCTTGATCAGTGGCGGATCCGGATGGGTAATGCTAAATTGGATCCGCGCCTGAAATGGATTCCGCGTAAGTTCATCGTGATTAGGCAATGCAAAGGATATCGTTTTTAAGCCGGATCAGGCTCACGTACGGGATACGTACGATTGTCATATTCCGGCAATATACAGGATATCTTAAGACGGTCTGATAAGTTATAAATACAGAAAACTGTTACACGCTATTCTGTGCTACAGCTCGACCAGATCCTGATCAGGCTTCATTCCGGCTATCGTAACTGATTATGCCGCATCGTAGCCTGGAAAGGCCGTGCCGGCTTCACTAATGATTTTCCTATAAAAAGATCATTAAGATATCAAATTTTTATTAAATTCGATGACAAGCTTGTTACGTCAATAATTCATTAAAACAAATTTGTTTTTTTATTTACGATGAATTTTTCAAAAACTGCCTCGATGTTCAAGAAATGCAATGAAAATATTTTTAAAAGGGTTCAATAAAAAGTATGCAAAAAGCTTCTTCAAAATTGATAGTGAAAAAGATAAAAACTTCCTGATGGAGGGTGCAGTTTTTTTCTGTATTATTAGAGCGCATGGCGTGTTCGAATAATGATACGGGAGAAAGGAAAAAGTCTCGTACTCGATACGAAAATGAGCTCGTTCATGAATAATCGTTAAAGATCTCGGAAATAGCGGGCCGCGAGAAAGAAGATCCGGAGTTTCGGAAACGGAGCCAGGAGTGGTCGGGAGGGTGAAAGGTCTTGCGGCACGCGATGCCAAAATACGAAAGTCTCACGCTCCAAGCGAAGAGCACGGGCTTTTTCTTCTCCTTTTTGGCTCTCTCGACGATTCCGAGCGAAAAACACGCCTCCCAGCCAAGGGAGCCCTTTATTCTCTCTCAATAACTAATGGCTAATGGGCATTATACCTACTTCGCGGCGCAAGGATTTTCCGACCTCGTAATACACCTCCGAACTTTCTACATCTCTATACAAAAAACTTTGTGCGATACCTTACGGTACACAAGATGTTCCGTACTAAGGAATCAATTATTATTAAAAGCAATTAATTAAAGGCTAAAAAATTTATATTGTAATAGAAATATATTTGATGTAATTTTCAAGATTTTACAAATATCTGTATGGTTAAAAATCTTAAACAAATTTGATTGTTCCTAGCTCGATTGGGATAATGGAGAACCGATTTCGTGTGGAAAATCCTGTATAGGTTCTGTATACTGTAACTAAGTAGTATACGATGTCGCGTGGAACCTCTTAGTCTTTCGTGAATAAATAATCGTTGCGCGGCGCGTATTTGAAAAGCGCCGTGGAAATCGTGCGCCAGAGGTAATGGAAAAACAAAGCCAAAAGAACGATATTTTCTCCAACGAGAAAGAAAGAATCTTCCACAAAAAATGAAAGCTGAGAAACGAATTTTGTATTTAGCTCTTTCACGTTTACGTGAAAAATAATTTAAAAAATTTAATCCCAAAAATCTACCTTACTGAGATTTAGTTTCATAAAAGCTAATTACTCACTGAAAAGAGCCTGGAAATAATTTGAACAAGTAAAAATGGTAATAGACAGAATATTAATTGGTATGCAAAGTTATACCAAAACTAAAATAAATAAAAAATTTGTCAAGAAAATTCGCTTACATATGATGAGATATAAAATTGAGTCTGTGCAAAATTATAAAAATCACTTAAAATAATCTGAAATTGAATACTTTTGTTCTCAGCACCTTTAAACCGTAGATAGGCGTGAATTGGGATTTCATGATCCAAATTCATGATTTGATGGTAAAAATAAAATACAAAATTCTGACATCAGTACATATAGAATTTCGGAATAAAAAAGTTTCTGCAAATCACACGGCACCAATTGAATTGGACTACGCTCGTAAACTTTGTAGGAATAAAATTCAATTGAAAAAAAAAATGAATTGAAGCGTACGATTTCGTACACCGTTTACGAGTTAAAAATTTAATCTCCACCAAAGCAGGGATGAGTAACAATAAAAAATAAAAATCAAATGAGAAAAGTTTATCATGAGTTCGTATTCTTAAAGAAAGAGAAATAAGAGAGGGGGAATGAAAATTATTACGAAATTGTCGAGTCTAGAGATAGTTTTGCATCTATAGTCAAAAGGTGGGAGGGTGTTCACGAGTTTACGAAGACACAACAGCTGGGAGAACGTTGCTGTTAAAATATTGAAGAGGATAAGTGGTTTGCACGCACGCCCGGGAGAATGCTCGCGCGGAGGAAAAGGTAAGATAACCGATGGCGCGTTCGAGAAGCGAGAGCCACGTATTTCCGCGCATAGGAATACCCTTCCCATCAGCAATAATATATCAACGTGCCGCTCCGTTCTCTGCGAATGAGAAGGGCTCGAATCGATGAATTTTTCAAGTAAGATAAAGTTGAGTTACGTCCTGCACGAATCGATTTTAGGAACGAGAAGAAATGAACCCTTTGAGAACTTTCGCGAGTGTATAATCGACTAGGAATAACGCAACGCGTTCTAGACTATCCGCGTGTCTGGAATTTCAATGCAGAAAAAAAACGCCACGTTTTCAACCACGTCATCTTTTACGAGATCTTCAAAGGTATTAAAAGAACGAACGGAAAAATTACTGATTTTTTAAATGGATGTGTGTGATTATACTCGCAAAAACACCATCAAGATGGTGTAAAAAAGGAGGCAAGTACATTTTTCCGTAGCATTATGGTAAATAGTTGAGAAATTATTGTAACATTAT